>PHNY01206673.1:9640-21316 GCA_003724115.2 Anethum foeniculum | reverse complement strand
ATTAAAATGCTTAGTATTGGTGTAGGCATCATAGATTAAATTTGTAGTGGCTTTTTCCTGTTTTATTATCAGATGCCCTTGTGGAATAGCCATCAACAATGTCCAGTCCTGCAGCGATGATCATGCTTCTTAGCTGTAGCTTTCTTGTCCAGTATATCTTCTGCTCGCTCAAGATGTACTTAATCCTTCAAGGATTGGTTTGTCTATCGTCACTTAGAGTATCCAGATAAGATCTTGACTTATCTGGAGATGAATCTTCTAAGACACCACTGGAACCTGACCTTTTTCATGCTCCTCCTTCACCAGATTTAGGAATATTTATCTGATCACAAGAACTAACAAGAAATCACCTGAACTATAACTTTTTGCACTATATTATCACCTTGTAGCCATCTTCTTGACCCAGAAATGATCTTCTTTGAGTGGTAACTATTTGTACCGTAGCTTCTTTAGGTCCACTATCCGCATACCGTGAGTGACTGATGAAGGTGCTGGTAAAGAACTATCCTTTCTTCTTCCACCTGAAGCTTGTACTGCCTCAGAATAGCTACTTTCCTTGCTGGAAATCAAGCCTTTAATGTGATTCACAATCCAAGAGGGCTCCAAAGTGTCTTCTCTATTTTTTGACTAATTCTCTTGGCAGTCCATCATCTCACTTTGTCTCTTGGAGCAGCTGTCCAATACACAACTGTGGCCTGCTCGTACTTCAAGCACCCTCTCTCCATGCAACTCATCTACAACATTTTTAACTTCTAAGCCGGTCATCTGGTACCGCATGAGCAGTCGGAGCCTTGGATCCAAAATCAGATCTATTAGTGAGAGCTCACACTCCACTTGAACTTTGTCAGTGAACAAGAAGCAATCAGATACTAAAAATGATATCCTGTTTAAGAAGGCTACTAACATCATAGCTAAATATCAAATTAGAAATAATCACAACATATTTCCATATCCAGTCCCTGACAACCAAATATACTACACAGAGATAATCACATAATAACCATTTACATCAACATAACATGTATTTAATATTTAAGCATATTTCATGCACAAGTTATTTAACTCCAAAACAGATATAGAAACAAAAGAAATGCTTCCTAACACAAGAGCACAGTAAGAAGTCAACTTAGTTGCACAAGTTATAAAATCCGTTCTAGTACAGTTTCAGAAGAATGGCACTGATTTTCGTCCCTCATCCCTCCCCAGGTGTTCTCCTATCAACTATATTTAACAGTAATTTTTGAATCTTTCTAATGTTTCTTCTTAACCCAGCCTAGTGTAGCATTAATATCTATGTAACTGAGGTTTACTGAATCCTACTAGAATTGAAAATTTGATCATATCTATAATTTCTCCAAGTTTTTTTTAATTAAAAAAATGACTAATTGCAAAAGAGAATGTGTTTTAAATGATTCCAAGTTCAAGAGCTTAACCGAAATATCTACACAAGAAGCCATTTTTCTGGGTGAAAACATAGATAGTTTTACATCAAGGAAAAAAATTTAATATATTTGGTTCATAACAGTTAAGACATGATGGATGATATTCAGAAGATAAGCTGTAAAATTAGTGTCATAAGATTGAAGCTCAGCAAAATATATTAAGACAAGGTGAAGAATATTTAAACAGGTAACATACTATTGCTGCTGTTGGTAACTAAATTAACTAAGCATACATATCCTAGTGCAAAAATGTAAAAAACGGAGTGCGGGGAAGCAGAGGAATATAAGTTACAAGCACAAAAAACATTAATCCAAATGTCTTTTCATTCTTAACTTAACTGCACACATTGATACTCGCGTAGCTGAGGACACTGAAGAGGATGACATAATGGGTTACCACGCTAATAATTTGAAACTAAAGTTATCTGTTCTTGGAAGCATGTTGCTTATACGGCTATACATGAGAAACTCCAGATACTGGCAACAGAAGATTCAAACAATACAGCATTTGCTTTATATCTTTCTATCGGGACAAGCAATAGAACAGCTGAGTGTCATCGACTAACATTGTAAAGTGAAAATGTATAACTCTTAGGAAACCCGAAAAAATATTAATGTGCTTAACATGTAATAGTGAAACCGAAAGGAAATCTAAGTTACAAATCTCGGCTAGTCAAAAGCGTCTCAATTGATTGTTTATTTGATAGGTAATTGATTGATAATCCTAAAACACATTGGCTTTGGAATCGTTTAGTATTGTAGGACAACTGGTACTTAATCAATGTGGCCTAGGTAAATAGCTTGTACATATGCTATGAATAATAAGTACAGTAGGCGTCATGCTAGTCCCAAGTCTGTCAGGTCCTCTGTAGCTCCGCAATGGTGATTCAAGAAAATTGATCTTTTGCTCCCCAAAAGTTTTCTTCTGGAATTCATACTCAAGATACCGTACAGCTTCCTGTATTTGCTTAGTATATTGCAGTTTCATTTCATAGCTGCTGCCATGATATCAAACAATTTGATGGTGGAACACTGAAACTGTAATTTTAAAGTGGACACTATTATCTGTGCTATTGGTTCCGGTATAGAACAGGTTATAACTTGGCAACACTGTGCTTGACCTGAAATTCTTCCTCCATTACTATATATGCTCTTTCACCATGATCTTATGAGGCCACACCGTGATCTATTACATTTCACATTTCATGTATGAGCTATATGTTCAATTTTATTGTCTCTTTTTGTTTTCTCGCCTGGTTTATGCAAACAAATGATGGCATTTGGTCACTGCATTATGACATCAGGGTTTAGTTAAAACTTGATTTTTTGCTACAACCTCATTGTGGCTTTACTGTTGATACTATTGAAAATTTGAGTTATCCAGAATTTCAAAATGTCAGCAGGCCTTTTCTCTTCTGGATTAGCTAGTGCAGGATCTACTGTGCTTCTGCTTTGCATTGCATGCATGAATTACATAGGAAACACACATATAATAATCATGTTTGTCTACATGTGTACTTCTTGCAAGAATATCTATGTATGTTTGCTTAAAGAGAGAAGCAGCCATGATGCTGATTAATATTGATATAGACAGAAAGAATGAGGAATCTTTTGGGAGGGGGGTGATGAAAAAGAACTTACCAATGAGAGGATGGGCTTAGGAAAAGCTTTATCTAGAGCTTGAGTGACCATTTCTAATTGTTGGTCTGGGCTGAAGTGCTGCCTCGCCGCTGTTGTGGCGGGGACGGGGAGTACACGCCCCGTGGTACGGGGACGGGGATTGAAAATAACTCCCCGCAACAATGCACAAGGAGAGCCAGTCATATATTTATCCCGCATGTTAATCAAATCATGCTTCTTAATTTTTATCATCAAAATTCACCAGATAATGCTTCATATTAGAAGCTTAAGATGGTAGAATTATTTGGGTGAAATTACTTTTTTACAATTTGGACATGATTTATTTCATTCGGCAACAGCCCATGACAGATAAGTAATAGCAGAACTTTTTACCATTTAGATATAATTCGTTTCATTTAGCTAGAGTCGTAACAATTAAGTAATCGATGAATGATTCGTATAATCTCATTCACTTTCACTTGCTTGTAAATAAATGTTTAATCTTTTTTTTCGTTGTCATTATCTACGAAAGTGGAAATAGTTAAGTAATCACTTTCACTCGCTTGTAAACAAAAGCTTAATCTTGTTTATCGTTGTCACTTTCTACGAAGGTCCTATCGCACGACACAAATGTTTTATAATTTGTATTAAGCGTTTGTTTAGAATATTTAGATAGATAGTAAAACAAAAAATAAAAAAATTTAACTTTTTAAGAACAAATTTGAACCGGGTGGAATGCTCCTCGCATTGTAGAAAGCATTAAAAATTGACACAAACCAAACACGGTAAAAGGTTAGCGAAAACGAAAATAACAGAATCCCAACTAAAAAATCTCTTCCTAAATAAAGCTGCAGAGCAAAAGAGAACTGAGGATGAGAGTTATATACCCAAGAATGTCTAAACTACAACTACAGGAATCCAGTGCAGCTTAACAGGAAACCAAACTAAGCCATAGTAGAGCACACAATGTCGAAACTTGAACACAGTTGAAACATTGTACAAAATAACCTATTCCTTCGTAGTTTTGTTGATGAGGGATTTGTGAATATGGGGGATAACACCACCTCCGGCAATGGTTCCTTTGATGAGGGTGTCAAGCTCCTCATCCCCACGAATAGCCAGCTGCAGATGCCTAGGTGTAATTCTTTTCACCTTCAGATCTTTGCTAGCATTTCCTGCCAGCTCAAGTACTTCAGCTGTAAGGTATTCAAGGATGGCAGCAGAATAAACAGCAGCAGTGGCACCAACTCGCCCATTGGCAGAAGTCCTTGTTTTCAGGTGACGATGAATCCGACCAACTGGAAACTAAACACAAGAGAAAAACATTTTAATCAACATTATTAACTAAAATTTTTTTTTAAGAAAAAACTCATAACATGTACAGTATAGAAAATTAGGTTTGTTATAATCTTTACGAACAATCAAGAGAAGGTGAGCTGACAAGTACAATGAACCAACCTTAGGCACAATTAAGGAAATAACAGCACAGAAACACAAATTTGTAAAAACCAGTATCACAATTTCTAGTAACCTGCATGTATGGCTAAGATGCAGACCCAATACCATCTAACTGAGAAAAGCACTTTGCAGTCTGCATGTGCAAGCTTAAGGGCCTGATGAAGTTTTGTATTAAATGATTCATAGGCAGACCAACAAACCAAATAACCCAAGGACATGATAAAGATGTGTTCTAATTTGACAAAATTATGCCATACATCTTCTCAAAGCCACTCAGATTACATAATGTAACTTTTCTATATACTGCAAAACTATGATTACTTAAGTTACAGATATTTGATGAACTGAGACCACGAAATATTTGGATGTGGAACATTGGAAGGTAACAAAATTTTTTTTATCTATGCGAGCCCACTTTGACAATAGATACATGGAAATCAACACCACAAGCACCTTATGACCACATTATGGTCAAAGTTTTGCTACTTTTAACTTTGAAGTCTGCATCCACCTTATAAGTTGGCATATTTGATACAGACTTACAAGCTCATTTAACTAACATTAAGAGTGTATATTCTGACAATCACGAGTTCAATTAGACTGGATTTTCATGCAAGAAAACCGGTTACAAATCATATTTACAAAGGAACAATCAGTCCATGCATATGTAGTTACTGATAAATTACTCTGAATTAAGCTCATATAACTATTGAATCACTGCATCTGTTGCAAAACTAGTACTCATTAACTTTTTAGTGACTGTTTATGTTCAATTTACCAGCTCGAATAGCACATGCCTCTTCTACTCATTAGCCTATTCGGTTTATACTAATACTCACTGTTCTTTATCTTATTTTTTTCCTAGGGCTTTGTTGATCTTCAAGTGGTGAGTTTTACCAAGTGTGCGGCGGATGCTGCTCTAGCATAGTTCGTCTGGATGACTACCATGAGACAGCCTTCTCTAGTAGTTACTATTCAATCTCTAGTACATTTCTTATCTCTAGCTTCTATTCTAAACAATGCATCCTTTTAAGATCACAAATAACACAAAAAGCTACATGTACCTATATTATAACGAAAAATATTGACTTCTGCAGTTCTTAAAGATGGAAGATGGAGCAAGGCACCGGTAATAGGTACTAAGATACTTAAGATACACATACATGATTACGCAAAAACATTATAGCACTTGGGAAACTTCAAATACAACAATAGCAAGAATTTCTTAGTCTATATTCATAATTCAAGATTCAGATAAAGAGCACTAACATATATCTTCCTTAACTATTAAAAGAACACATGGAACACTTTTGCAACAAGAAACATAATATCATACCACTACATATCTTAATAAAAACTCCACCAAAACTAAACAGATTTAACATATTGAATGACAAATGAGAATCTCTCTCATAATATAGAGTGACCAGAATATTTCTCAAAGCTTGTGCATCTTCAACA
Organism: Anethum foeniculum; assembly: GCA_003724115.2. Classification (NCBI taxonomy): domain Eukaryota; kingdom Viridiplantae; phylum Streptophyta; class Magnoliopsida; order Apiales; family Apiaceae; genus Anethum; species Anethum foeniculum. The sequence continues at coordinate 15,335 of PHNY01206673.1, read as the reverse complement.
GAATATGGACAAATTTGGGAAGTTCTGATATAGTGTTAAATATGCCCCCAAACATAAATTATATATATATATATATATGTAGAGAGAGAGACTTTGTGATCAAAATATCATGTTCAGAAGCCTATTAAATATATGATTACAAAGGTTCCTTCCTAAATCAAATCGCTTGTCATTAGATTTTATAAACCACAAGGATGGAGAAAAAAAAAATCTAGAGTCGACTCCTTTTTAAATTTTTAAAAAAGACCAAGATTGTTTTATGGTACTCTTCTTAGTCTTCTGTTAAAATTTGAATACAACAGTATGTCACACATTAAAAAACTATATATGTACTTACCCCCACCATGCCTTTGACAAGGTACGAAACCTCAACATCCCCTGGAGGAAGGGAGATACCACAAGACCAAGAGGTCATTCGTTATCTTTACTTGTTTTCTACATCAATTCCGTACAATTTGAACTTATATGACTTTATCCAATACACAAATAAATGCTGCAAACCAGGATATTGATATACGTAACAAAGTTGATTAAATATGCTTAAATTCTTAAACAGTAAACATAAACCATGTTAATTCACCTTAAAACAAAATACAATACTCACAAAAAGTTCAAATACACGCCAATCACAAGCCAAAGAATGCAGGCTGTTATACCTGAAGACCGGCACGAGAAGACCTAGAAATCGGCCTTTTCTTGTCATCCTTTCCCTTATTAGCTGCTGCAGCTGCCGCCGCTGTTGTTTTCCCTGCTACAAGTCCCTTTCCTCCTTTTCCCGCCATTTATATCCCCTAAACAAAACAAATTAACACACTCACAAACTTGACATTTGTTTATAATAATCATTCATCTTAAAACTTGAATAAAATCAACACATTCTCTCTCTCTCCCTCTCTCTCCCTCTCTCTCTCTCTCTCTCTCTCTCTCTCTCTCTCACACACACACACACACACATACACAAACTTAAAATTTGAATAAAATCAACAAATTCTCTCTCTCTCTCTCTCTCTCACAAAAATAAAGTTACAATTTGTATATAATCAAACATAAACAATATCAACATATTCTCTCTCTCTCTCTCTCTCTCTCTCACTCTCTCTCGTACACGAACAAACTTAAAATTTGAATAAAATCAACAAATTCTCTCTCTCTCTCTCTCTCTCTCTCTCTCTTACAAAAACAAAGTTACAATTTGTATATAATCAAACAGAAACAATATCAACATATTCATTCTCTCTCTCTCTCTCTCTAAACTTAAATTTTGTATACACTCAAAAGAACAATTAACCAACGCAAGCCAACACACACAAAAAATTCGTATATAATTAAAATTAACACCACAAATATACGAAACAGTGAAGAGATTTATACGAGATCTGGTCAATTGTGGTCAAAGATCAAAGCGAATTAACTAGATAAAATCACAATTCATGTATATCTAGAGAGAGAAAGCAGATGGGGTTTGGGGGAGAGAGAGTTTACTTTTTTATTTACTGTTGTTATTTATCTTTTGGCCCCTGAAATTTAGGTTATTTATAAATCCACCCCTTGAGTTTGACTAATTTATCTATTTGTTCCTTGAACGTGTACTTTCCAGGGAAGACTTCTCATCAGTTTCAAAATAATCGGTCAACGCCTTTTGTTTTGTTTTTTTTTTATTTTTGACTAATATGGCTTATAACCTTACAAAGTGAGTATCTGTTCTGAAAAATTCTCGCGATGAGCCAGAGTCGAACCCAGGACCTGGGACAACAGAGGATAAACCCCCAAACGCCTTTTGTTAAGTTTGTCAAGTGAGCTTGAGTGTTTTAAGATGGGCTTTCAGTATAGTGGCCCGTTGAGTTTCAGGGCTTTGTGGGCTGGATTTTGTTTTGTAGTCTTAACTTTTTCAGGGATGTATTGGTTTAAAATTTTAATAGATTTTTATTGATTATTTAAATCAAAAGGTATTTATTATTAATTTTAAATAATTTTATAGGACATTTGGAAACATGCATTTTATTTTAAATGATGGATTTCAAATGACATGATTTAAGTTATCATTTCAAATTTTCATGTATATTCTAATATTTGAATGTTCTGGATTTCAAATAAAATCCAAATCCGAATTCCCAAACACCTTATTGGTCAAATCTAGAATTTCAAATGAAATCCAAGTTCCGAAACAGGCCATTATATAATTTGCATGTATTCAATTCAGAGGCTTCAAAAAAAGACCTTTGGTTCTCTCATCCACAGGCTGCAGTGATGGCTTTTGTTCGTTTGGAGTACCATAATTTTTGGCTGAAGATGTATAAGAAATCTGAAATGACAGCATTGCTAGATGGGTCTTGGATAAAGGCTCAGAAACAGGGCGGTATAAGAGGTGTGGCTAGATGTCGTTCCAACAAATGATTGCTTAGATTCTCAGGGCCAGCGAAAGGGAATTGTAGCTTGGAGATTAAATGGGAGGCTGTAAAATTTTTAGTTCAGGTCTAGAGAAGTTCAAGACTAACATCAAAATCTCTTATAATTTGTTGCGATTCAAGGATCCTGGTGCAGAATTATGAAGAATATATTTCTCTGGGAATCTGTAGTATCCATATTAATAAAATGGTGGTTGAGGGGGTTTTACCTCTCACCAATATGGAGTTGAAATTTATTCGACGTGAATTAAATGGAGAGGCTGATGCTCTAGCTAAAAAAGGCTGCAAAGGAGGCTCTGTAATATTGTGTTGGGTTGTTTTTTGATTCTAGGTTACTTGGACAAAACCCCAATTCTAAATTCTTATCTAGTGGTTTAGAGGCTAGTCTTAAAGATTAATTGATGCAAAGAGTATGAGGGTGATTAATATTTTATGATCAATCATAAGTTATTTTTTAATTCTCCCAAACGTGATGCTCAATGGTTCTAATCTTCATAATTACCTCTCCCCAAATAGGATTTGTGCATACATGCAAGCAATAGTGGTAGTATAGTCCCGAGTTTCTTGAGCAATTTTTTTGAGTTTTTCAAGATGCATGTGAGCATATTTACAGAATAGTGGAGTGTGGCTTATTATTTTAATATTCTCAACTACATATTGGAGTCTATATATACCCTTCAACTTGGGGGTTCTCTTCATCGCCTTCCACCTCTACTGAAAAATCCTAATACAGCCCAGTCTGTTTTATTCATCCTTATTGTTTTTGTTTTCCAACTTCATGGATAGAGTCTGGATCCTGCCGCCTCAAAACTTTGTCAAAATAAACTTGTTTGAAGCAGTTCCTGATCACCTTCTAGCAATGTTATTAAACGCGATATGCGCACCGAAGTGCAAAGGCCTCATGGGGCATAAGCGCAACGTGCAACGAGCGGATTCATCGAAGACATGTAAAATATACATATATATATATATATATATATATATATGTATATATTGTTTATATTGAAAACATTATATACTAATAGATAATATAACATTTATAAGCAGAAGTCAGTTATCATAAATGATAATGTAGTCAGATTACATAAATTTATAGCCTAGAATAGTTTAAAGACACTAGTGGCTAAGAAATGCAAAGCTAATATCCACTAAATCACTAATCATCTTCATCAAGATTCACAAAATCATCTTCTTTTTCACTATTTTGATTCAAATCCTCAACAAATTCAATTTCTTCTTCATCCTCGTCCTCATTATCAATGAATGCTTCATCAATTAAACGCCTTCTAGATGATGATCCAAGAGAAGTATGTTTTTCTTTTGAGGATCCTTCCGAGGGACGCGACCTATTATAATGTATTAATACACAAATAAATATAATTTCAAGTTATTAACTTTTTAAAATTTTTAGGGATTTAATCTACAAAGTCTTAAGTTCTTACCTCCTAGTAGAGTAACGAGACTCTCTGGCTCCGGAAGAAATTTCCACATCCTTGTATGTTAATCCGCCCGGTTCGAAAAAAACAAACTCATTCTCATTATTTTCACCGTTTGTCAAAGCTTCCAACCAACCATTCATTGCTTCCATCAATATCTTGCAACGAAATGGGATCAATGAGTCAAATCTCTATTGTAATTGACAAACACCAAATCATTCAATTTTTGTTGTTCAAGTTGGTTCCTCTTTTTGCTATGAAGCTACATAGAATAAACAAACACTTAATGCTCTAGAATCATTAATCTTAAGGAGACGTTTAAAGAGTTTTCTTAGAGTAACTTACATGCTCGAATACACTCCAATTCTTCTCGTATCCGGATGAGCTACATGTGAGACTAAGGATTCGTATCGCAAAAGTTTGTAAATCCGGAGTGTGTTTTTCATAAGCACCCCACCAGGAAACTGTAAAATAGATCAGAATTGAAGATTTTAATCTGCGCATATTTTACTAGTAAAACAGAGCAGAAAGAATTCTGGGGTCTAGGCAGATTTTTCTAATAAAACAAAGCATAAAGAATTCTGGGGTTTGGGCAGATTTTGCTAATAAAACTAAGCAGAATTTTATTTAAATGTGTACCTAGGCTTTTGGTTGTTCGTTGTCTAATAGCCATTGGCAATCCAAACAATCATTTTGCCCTCTTGTATATCTCCAATTGCTCTCCAATTTTATCTTGCACCGAGACATCGTAAATCATTTTTTCAATGCATTTGTACAATCCAACTGACACCTCATTATCCTTCTCAATCTCGGAGTTTTTGTAATAAAAGTCCAGATTAAGATAGTAGCCAGCAGCGTGCAAGGGTTGATATAGCTGAATATCCCATCTCTTATCAATAATATCATAATATTCTTGGTATCTCGCCTCATTTTTCTCGAAAACATCCGCAATAGCCTCTTTGGCTCTATCCATAACCTCATACATGTAGCCCATAGGTGGTCTTTTCTCTCCATCAACCAATCGAAGAACACCAATAAGAGGACCAGCCACTTTACATGAACTAACGACACTACTCCACAAACTATGCATCATCACAATACTAGCAATTCTCTTTCCATTTTGTTCTTTGTAGTAGGCCTGGTAATCCATCTTTGTGAAGTGAACATTTGAAAAAGATTCGACCTTTGCTTACGAATCCTAGACAAAGTGAGAAAAGCAGTGGTGAGTCGTGTCTTTGTTGGCCTAACTAACTCCTTATGTGAAGTGAACTCTATTCGCATATTCACCATCCCAGACGTTGAGTATATAAAGGAATTCAAAGCCATAGGGTTATTAATGCAGTTTTTAAACCTTGGAATGTTGAAAATGTCTTCCAAGAAGAGATCAATACAATGTGACGCACACGGTGTCTAGAACAAATTAAGATATCGAATTGACAACATCCTACCCGCTGTCTTGTTATTAGAAGCGATGTCCGTGACAACTTGAACCCACATGTTGCGGCCCAATTCTCTTCACAAACTTGGAAATCAACTCAAATAATAAATCAGCTGTCTTCGAAACAGCAGATACATCAATAGATTCATGAAAAAAACTACCCCGCGGAGTGTTAACCAAGAAATTAATAAGATTCCGTCGTTTCCTATCTTCTCATTTATCACACATAAGAGAACAACCACTCCTCACTCATTCTTCTTCATGTAATTTCATCATAGTTTGTGTCTCCTCAACCCCATCTTTCAACAATGGAACTCTTACTTTATGGTAGGTAGGCCGCTTCATTCCCGGTCCATACCACCCTTGAGCTTCAACATATACCGGAAAACTCGGATAATTAACAACATTAAATGGAA
>PHNY01206618.1:0-10811 GCA_003724115.2 Anethum foeniculum | reverse complement strand
CCATATATATAATATTATAACCATTTCAAATTCATCCATTCACTCAGAAATGTAATTCCCTTTTTCTTTCTCAGCTAAATATCTGTTTTACTGACAAATCAAATTTCACATGTTTATAACTATTGTTGCTACATATATGCCAGTATCACAAACCATGATCAGTGGTCCTTTAGTAATGTATCTAAGTAGTTTCACTCATTCTTAGTGTCGTGGAATACACGCATAATGACTGTCAGATGTATTACCTCAATTTTAAGATTCTGGATTTCTTCAAATGTCCAAGACTCCATATGGTCGGTGACACCAGGAGCTCGGTGAACATATTCCTCCCAAGGCGGATCCACAAGAATGACATCAAACTTCGTCCCGAAAAATTCTGGCGACAGAACCTGTTCACGCAGGTCAGACTTGTAATACATAGGAGCAGTAGCAGAGTTTGTAACGATCTCGTCCTTCTTTTGTATAAGCTCTCGAAGTTTTGGGTAGTCCTCCACAACACTAGTGAGTTCTAGTTCCCTGATATAATTTTGTGGACGCATACCAGTGTCTACAAAGTTTTGTGAGTAATCATTTTGCTCTCCCCTGGAAGGAGCTTTACCATGAGGGACATTACTTCTAGGAGGAACCCAACCCCCAGTGGTTTTTTCTTGTGGTTGTCCACGTCCAGATGGTACCATAGCATTGAAATTAACTCCAGACATATTCGGGGATCCTCCTCTGCCAGAGCCTGGTTGATTAAAAAACATAGCAGGGTTTGGTGGAGGTCCTATATTTGGAGTAAATCTGGGCCCAGAAGGTCCAGGAGGGACAGGTGAGATACCTGGTGGAACTCCTAACATATTCATATCCATACCTCGAGGTCCAGGCCAAACAACAGGTGGAGAAAATGGTGGAATAAAGACACCTGGGGGTATTGGAGGACCAGGACCTGGAGACATGTTATGAGTTAGTGGTTGCAATGCTCCATGAGGTGGCATTCCAATTGGTCCAAAAGGTGATCCCACCATGGGTACTGGGATTGCAAGCTGTTGGTTCTCTCGCCCAGTAGGCCTACCCCTTCCTCTCCCACCAATTCGATTTCCTCTATTTCCTCCCGGAGCAGCTCTATTGAAGGAACCCGCTTCCTCATTTACATGTCGAGGTTGTGAACCACCACCGGTAGAACTTTGGCCGTTAGCTCTACCAGCATTAAATCTACCACTCTTCTCACCCCTTGCATTCCCAGACGGAGAGTCGATCTCACCCCTCCAAGAATTTTGATCCCGTGAAGGACCATCATCCATATATCTATCCTTAGAATCTTCAACAGATTGTCCAGGCCCATACAAATCCACCTTTCGTGCTCTATTCTCCTGTGGATAAGCATCATCTTCATCATTGGGTGGCAATTTGGTATGCGCTTGCTGACCAGCTTCGTTACTCCTGTCAGAGGGGAATATATGTTCTTCTCTGGGATAATCAAAGGATTTGGTTTGAATCTCTATCACATCATAATTTTCAATTCCGTAATTTGAAGAGGTTTTCACAGCTTCAGTTCTGATCCCATCTTTTCTACCACCAAATCGACCTTGAGGCCTATCATTGTCGATCCAGTCACGGCCACGTCTCTGCAAATCCCTTTCTCTGCCATGATCATAACCTGTGTCCCCATCTTTGAAATCTTTGTCATGAATGCTGGGTTGCCTTCTCCTCCAGTTGTCTCTAGAATCCTCTCTCCTTTGCCTATTACTCCAGCTATCATCTCTTCCTTTAGATCTATCTACCTTTTCCATCTCTACATCATTCACTCTTTCGTCCTTTACCCTTTCATCCTTCACTCTTTCATCCTTTACTCTTTCATCCTTCACTTTTTCATCCTTTACTCTTTCATCCTTCATTCTTTCATCCTTCACTCTTTCATCCTTTACTCTTTCATCATTTAATCTTTCATTTTTGCCTTTGGTTTTGCTCTGGATGTTGTCATGATCTACGAATTTTGATGGCAAATCTTTTCTCTCATGTTCATCAGGTCGACCATGTCCTCTCTTACCGGATTTGTTGACACCATCGTGCTTATTCTCAGCAGCTTCTCCGTCCTGATACCAATTGCTCAGTTTCTCCAGTGCACTTTCATCTTGTTTCTTCTTCATCTGCTTAGAACGCAACTCCTTTTTAGTTTCGTAATCATCTTCATCACTACCACCGGCTCTGCTTGAGCCGCCAGCTGACCTCTTCCGACTACTTTCATTTCTGTCCCCACTACTTCTCTTTCTTCCACTGTTATCCACTCCTTCACCGTCCTCTACATTCCCACTCCGTTTAGTCCTACTTGACCTGTGTTTCCTCCTTTCATCACCATCCCATTCTTCCTCCTCTTTCACTCTATCAATCTTCAAATCCAAGTTCTCCTCTGCATCTCTCTTCACAGGGTTCCGGACTCGTCCAGGTGAAACCATTTACTTTCNTACAAAAGCCCCTTCAAATAGTATTTCTTCTTCCTATGCACTTGATAGCAACCAGATTAGGCAACCATTCTGAAACGACACAAAGATATTTTTAACAAAATCACAGAGTAAAAAAATATTACCAAAATTATAGAGGAAAGAATTTCGTCAAAGACATTTTTAGCAAAATCATACAGTAAAGAATTTTTTTTNTACAAAAGCCCCTTCAAATAGTATTTCTTCTTCCTATGCACTTGATAGCAACCAGATTAGGCAACCATTCTGAAACGACACAAAGATATTTTTAACAAAATCACAGAGTAAAAAAATATTAGCAAAATTATAGAGGAAAGAATTTCGTCAAAGACATTTTTAGCAAAATCATACAGTAAAGAATTTTTTAAANAAAAAAACATGAGTTGTCAGTGGCCTTCCAGTAGGAAAAGAAAAAGATAACATAAGGAAAACCTGGACTTGAATATTAATCAGTATTCAAAATATGGATCTAGCACCACAAACACTTACATACGTAAATGAAAACAACGATACCAATCAAAAATTTAATCAACCGATAACTCTAATCAAATCTTAAATTGCCTCCCCTGCCAACCGTAAGAAAATGACTAAAATTAACTACATACACAACAGCGTTTAAACAAGTCAATCTAAGTTACGACTATCCAAATCACACACATTACGTGTGTGTCGTAATCACTAACTAAAATTCCTCCATACACATGTGCACAAATCGAAAATCACTACAGATATACGCAATCATTATATGAACTAGTACACTACTACTAAGCTTTCGCAATACATATTCATATCGAATTTCGCTTTTAATTTCACAACATATACACATAAACATACATACACACATTGATAATCAATACCAAAAAAAAAAAAAAAACTAGGCTAAACAGTCAAAATAGAAAGTGAAATTAGAATCTAAAAGCTAATTGAATTGATGTAGAAGCTATAATTGAGTATGAGAATACATACAATAGATACAAAAAGGAACGAACCTGGTGAATTGAAGCAGTGAGAAAGAGGGATAAATATAAAATAGTTTCTAGGGTTTTGCGGAGGAAGAGAGGATCGGGTTATCGGATTCAATTTCCGGATTATATAAATACTAGCAGTATAACCCGTGCTTCGCACACGGAGTTTTTTATAATATATAAAATTAAATTTTTAAAAAAATAAGATTAGTTTTACAGTTTAAAATTTAATTTTTTTAATATTAGCTTTTAAAAATTTTATAACCGATTTCAATTGTTTACCATCACTTACGATAAAATTTGTGATATCATTACTTATTCACTTACGACAAAATTAGCTTGCTAATGGATGACTTTAAAATTTAGGTTTAAATTTCTATTTTCAGATTTGATCCAATTTGAAATTACCAAAAAAAAAGTATTAAAATTTACACATTTTATGGAAACAACTAAGGAAACAGTTTTTAATTTCTAAAAACTTAATTGAAAAAATAATATAATCTTTCCAAAAGACAATATTTTTTTTAAGCAATATATTTGTGCATCCAAATATATTCCTGTAGCGATATAACCTTTGCTTTATCCACGGTAATTTTTTCTAATTATGAAAAGCACTTTAAAACTATATTAACATTTATATTAAAGCAAACCATTGTTGTGCTATTGGATCAACCTGTGAGTATATACATCTCGATTTACGTAAATTTTCGTATGAAAAAATATATGAATATAATTTATATATTTAAAATTAAGTAATGAAGAATTTTGTTATATATATATATATATATTTATAAATCATCATTTTGAAGTCCCTTTAATAAATTAAAAATATTTATAATATGCATATTATAGTAAAATTTATATATTTAAAAAATAAATGATAATTTAAACAAAATTTTAAATAAATTAATTTACCAAAACCGAAAAACGAAAATATTAAAAAATTCATATATAATATAACAAAAGGAGAAGTGCTAAAGATGCAAATTGGATACCAAAAATTAATAGGATCATTTATATTAATTGATCTATAGTCGATTAATATGGCTCATTTGGATCACAACACAACTTTGTATCTTGTAATACAAAATTCAAAAAAATGTTTAGTTGTGATAAAAGAAATCAAAGATATTTTGCATATTTTTGAAAATAATATTGGAATTATTTATAAAATTTTATAAAAAAATCGAGAAACTTATTGAATTAATATTTATTAATTTAACACATTTCCCAACTTGGCTGATTTAATTCTTTACTAAAATTATGATAATTAAAAAATAATTTTAGTATAATATATAAATATTTGATTTGACTTTAATAAATAAATTTATATGACACGATATAATTGATTGTATACGTGCAGAGTTGTGGAAACAAACTTTATAACATAAGCACATTTTTCAAAAGGAAGAAATTTTTTATTTATATTATGTTATAATAAAACTGCTTAAATAAATAAGTTCTAAATGTTTTATTGAGCATTATGTGCTTAATTGTTTTTTTTTTGATGATGCCTAAACTAACAATAATATAAAAAAAAGAGGGTAAAGACAAAAAAAATAAATTTAAATTGAATTTAAATGAGATGTCCCACTCCTAAAGTATAAAATTTATAATTATAATATTAGTCTTTTCATTTATATACTCACAAAGTGAATGCCGTATTTTAAATATTTTTTAAACTTATATAACATATCTTAAAACAATGGTTATCGTTTATCCTTATTATATCGCTTACTACAAAATTTTAATTTGTCAAAATATTTTATTAAATAAATTTTGTAAAGTATGTAAATTGTGTAATAACTATTAACTAAAAAATTAAACTTCATTATATTATAAATATTTCATTTATTTTCTTCCTACAATTACTTGAAAAATATATAGATTTTGGAAAAATTGTTTTAACTATAATATATAAAAAAGAAGGATATAGAATAAAATTTTCAAATTTCAAATATATGTGACATTTACTTCATAAATGAAAAATAATGACTTTGTAAATGACAACTACTATTAACATAAAAACGGAATAAAATTAAAATTTACAAACTTTTTATGAATTTAGATTGAAAAGGTACGTGAGGAAAGAAGTGCGTTCTTTGACCTACAAATAAAATATACTTCCTGGTCCCAGTCATCAATTATATTTAGCGATCAGTTAAAAATTATCAAATTTAACCTCAATTATTAACATATTTAGAAAAATTTAACATATTTAACATGTTTTTTAATTTAACATATTTAACATGTTTTTTGCTAAGGAAACGTGAAAAAGGAAATGCGTTTAATATAAACGGGACGGAGGGAGTATCATTTATAATAAATATCGAAATAAATCTAATAATCATTTTTTTTATAAAAATGATACATGTTAATAAGAATCAAATATCATCAACCCAAATCTTTTAATAAAAAGAAATTCTTAAATTTAATTAGACAATCTGTTATGTAATTTTGTAATTAATATAATATCTTTTTTATACAACATCTTAAAACCATGATTAATTAAAACTCTAATATTTTAAGAAATCTATTTACAACATAAGTACAATAATTTTTTAATATAAATATGTTATATCTTGTAAATTATATTTTTATTTATCATAAATAGTTTGCATCAAAGATGAAATGGCTCTAATAATTTTAAAAAAGGGGAGATATAGAAGAATGAAATTATTAGTGGTAGTAAGCTGGCTTGACATAAAGCACTGAGAATTTAAGTGAACACTTAAAGCTGAGAGTTTAGGTAAGAGTTTAAGTACACACTTAAACGGCTATCACTAAAATCATAAATGTTAGCAGGTCCATCGATCTAATTTCTACTTTCCTGTGAAAATTTTATGCTGGCCTCATTCATATCACCAACTCCAACTCCTGTAAACTCCAGCTCAACATATAAGTCTGACTACTTAAACTCCAATTCAATCTATCTGAAACACCACAGGAGACATTTCCGGCAGAGGTTGATGCTGTTCATCAGCTTGTAGAACATAGCTTACAGATAAATAAAGATAGTTTGTAGCACGTAGGTTACACATAAATAAAGATAGATAAAGGAAGAAGATTATAATGGCCATCCTCCATATGCCATTGCACATGGCCCAGCATTTTATCAGAATGAAACTAATATACAGCAGGTCAGGGACAGTAGAGATTGGTACCACAATTCAGTTTATCATGAAGGTCACTGTTCCTCTCAAGAGTAAATACGATCATTCTCATAACCAATCTTATGCTTCACCATCCACATGACATCCTGACAATTGACATCATCCTCCATTAAATCGGAGTAGGGATTATCTCCCCAGGATAGCATCAAAACAGACATCTATATTAATCATGTTACCTCTATTGCAGTCTAAAGTTAATATAGCTTCCTGGAGAATCTGGATTTAGAAAAAGCTGGCTAGAAGAAATTGTCCCAATGGACTTGTCACTAAAGTCATTAGCTAAAACAGAAAAGAAGCCAAAACAAATCATTTTTTCACAACAGAAATGGTATCATAGCAAGCCTTGGCAGGAACTTGCTACTTGTCACTCTTTAACACATGCATATAACAAATCATAAATTTTTCACTGTTGCCAAGATTTACTTTGCGGTATCCCCTTTTTTAATAAAAAGATATGCCTGAGTTGGGGGAATGAACTATGATTTTTCTGAGTACAAAGCATAAACAAATTTAGAATACTGGCAACAGGATATACACCAAGCAAATAGATGGTAAACTTACAGCCCCAGAAGAGTTAAGAACTGAACTATGAAGTCCATTAGAACAACAAAAATATCCAGTGATTCCCTGCAACAACAATGCATGTGATATCATTCCACATGGTAAACAAAAAAACATAGCTAAACATGTTACCATCCACAAAAAAATTGAGTTAGATAATCTTCCATGCACATGAAGATGCTCAATATAAACTGATAACAGCATAACCATAATATATGATAATGAATTGCTGAAATGACTTTATACTTGCGAACCAACTGTGCAACAGCAACATCTAGCAAAAGCAAGTGAAGAACAATTGAAACCAACTATAAATGATTTTGTCTACAAAGCAAAATCATTGAAGAAAACCATAGGTTCACTACTGATCTATCATATATAAGACCCTGAATAAGTTTAGCCTATCAGTAATTATATGACCAAATTTAAGCGTGGCTAAAGAGATCACTCGAAACCATTAAGTCGGTATTTATCATGATGTGTGTAAGTCATGCAGAACCATACTAATAATTAACCTGTTTTAGATGATTTTCCCTGTGTTGTAGTGTATACAATGCTTTATACTCCTCCTTTTTGGTAGAATGGTCTGCAAAAATTTTGTCAAATGAATTGGGATTATCCCTTTGGATTTTATCTACCTTGCAACATGTACTCGTAAACGCAATTTCATCTATAAGCTGATATGGCTACAGGTGGAAGCATAGTTGAATTAGAGGGAAGTGATATTTTAAACTACCTACATGAAATCATGCTACTTTAACCTTGTGTTTAGGATATCAATTTTTTTGTTAGACATGCTAATTCTTTTCTTTTTCATAACAGGATTGTATGAAATGATAAACAACACCTGACCACAATATTGTTCCAGTTCAAAAAATTTGGTTATAATATATGTTTAGCAATCATCCTTCAAATGGTATATGTACACAAATATACTAATATGCACACCATAATAAATTAGCAAATCATCTTGCACACACATACATCTTTAGGATGATAGGAGATGAATCATTACCTCAATGTGGTTAAAATTACAAAACATCAAGGATAATTATAAAACACCAGGGAAGATGGTCAAGCAACTGGTGCTTATATAGAGGCCATCTGAATAGGGATAAGTGGACTTCACCTATTTGAAGTTCCTCGATTTCAGAGTATCACGTAAGCTGCAATGCCCCTACGTAAAGCTCAACATAATGTACTACGTACTCAAATAATTTCAATGGTTATGTCCTTTAACAACACATGTAATTTGATACTCGTACATTTTATTCTTAAAATATACACAAAAGGATAGTTACCATGTAACAACAGGAATTAGGTTAACGGAACCAAATATCCTGAACAATTTTTAGTTACCAAAATGGTACTCAATTAGATCAAATATATTGCTACATAGAGACGTGGATGAAGAATATCAGTCCTAGAAACAAACACTCTAAAAACTCTAACACATAGAAGGACTTGATGCAATTCAAGGGAACAAATTTGAAATTAATACCGAAGGCGTCCATGCACCAAGGTAAGATTGAACTTAAATAATCTTCAAACCAGATTCCGGGGTCCTATAATCTTCGCTAAAATGAAGATTTAAGGATATAATTACTCACCATTGATCCCATGTAGAGCCTTCTTAATATTCAGTACACATCCATTGCAGTCCATCTGAACCAGAATCTCTATTACTCTAGGTTTCTGCAATTTTTGATATATACACAGTTGCTTTAAGAAATGCAATGAAAAGTAGCCTCAGATATTAAATCTTAAATATTAAAGCTAGATAAAATGAGATGCATGTAGTGCAGAGGGCTTTGAAGTATACCTCCAACTCTGGTGGATTTATGACTCCGTGTCCAACAAAATTTTAATTGAATGCAAATAATCACAACTGCTTCTTTTGAATCCATTTACGTACCTGCGGCATGTAAACGGAATATTTTATATCATCAAATGTAATATAATGCAGTTCAAATGGAAAAACTATTCCTTTCTTCTTCTGATTATTCTCAGCAGTGGATTCTTCAACCACATCAGCATCATTTCCTGCTGGTACAATAGCTTAAGGCTTTCCTAGAGAGCTGCAGGGTAGACTGACAATTCATCAAAATAATTAACTATTTACATCAAGAAGTTCAAAACTAAAATCGTAAAACTAAAGCACTCACAACCAAGTTTAACTAAACTTCCCGCTGGTCTCTATTTAACTGTTTCAAGAAAAAATATTTCAAATTAATTTTCTTATACATTGCAAAAAAGGAAATAAATAGGATTAGTAGTTTAGTACAACTAAGCATACTCTACTCCACTGTGGACCAAGAAATTCATTAAGTATGAGGCATTCATACCATACATCATTGGGGAGCTATAGTAACCCCATAGCCAAGTACATCCCCTAAAGAACATATAAAGCAACAGGTTAACTCAATATCAGAAAAATGAGTGAAGAATAAAATGTATTTGCAAGAATCATATTCCTACCCAGTGCCCCAGTCATCCGAAACAGCGCAGAAGCTATTTGATTGAGTAGTAAGAGTATCAATTATTGTTTGAACAATTTGCATTGATGAATGTTTTTCAATATTGTAGTTTTAAACCAAAAAAAAAACTGAAAGTTGTTTCTTATAATAGTAGGTGTCTTAATATAGTTCTAGATCTATCATACTTTTAATTGCCTTTTTCTATCATGCTTTTACCAACTATGCAAAAGCCACTGACCTCTTACAATGCTTTTAAATCAAACATTTCATCTGCACAAAATACACAACGCAGATCAGGTATACACACAATTGATTTAACATTAAATACATATAGTCATACATTATACAATCTGAAACTGAAAAATGGGATAGGCATACGTTATACAAATCTGAAACTGAAAAATGGGTTCTGGAATTCATACCTAATGAAGTGTGATGAAATAGCGCTGAAGAGACACAAACGGAACAATAAACTTGTACTGTTGCAGAGACGCAATAAAAAATTCGAAATTACAATCAGTACACCAAACATATATACATTAATAGAAACGCACTCAATACATAATATTTATACATTCCTAGATGATGACTTACCCGATCTCTCCATCAACAAACGTTTAAGACGTTGACAAACAAAAAAAGAAGTTAATTTTGAACTATTGCAGAGAACAAAAATGAAAACATGATATGTTAACGGAGGATAAGGCTTGAATGTAGTAGTTTCGTGATAAATTCGGTATTTGAAATTCAAATTAAGTGATTGAAACAGAAAGGCTGGTTACATCGTGGCAGTTCACATCCATTGCTAGTTGCTAAAATTACGTCATCCTCGTTCAATATACAGATATATAAAATCGGGTCGACCCATTATTGTGGATAGTCCAAGTAATCATAGCTATTGTAGTGTATTTTTAATATGGGTTAACCCGTTTGAGAACGTGCATGCTCCGACTTAAAGTAAAAAGACAATAAAGGACATCAATTGGAAGTTCGGAAAAATGAGATAGAGGGTATATTGAGTAATTTTGAAAATCTAGTGCTAGCAAACATTAAGACCTCGTTTGGTTCAATGTAATCTGGCTAAGGAACTTGAAGTACCTGGGAACTTAAATAGGTTACACTGTTTGGTTGGACAATTTTTAGAATGAACGACGTAACTCAAACTTCCACTGTACT
>PHNY01206579.1:10919-23317 GCA_003724115.2 Anethum foeniculum | reverse complement strand
AATTCTTGATGAAATTAATTTATTTATATAAGCCAAACAATTGATTTAATTAATTAAAAGAATTAAAACCAAATTCTTTTAATCCCTTTATCCAAATAGAGCAATCCAAATCGTATCACTTAACCACTTAACAATTCTTCGAATAATAATACTCCGTTTCCCTTCACGTATCACTGACACCTAGTGCAATGGTCTGGTTCACAGACGACTAGTTCCGCTCTCAGGCCTTCGTATTATAAACTTTACAAACCATTGTTAAGTTGAGCTCTTTTATTGACAAAACCACTGAAATATCCCTGTCTTCACCTGTATCAACACAAACTTCTTCAAATTTCCTTAACCATTTATTCCACTGATAGCTTGAACATATTAATGAACTTCTGACAGTGCTTTGTCAAGGATTTCTTCACTGTAGTCTGTCTTGATCCATGTATATACCAAATTTTCAATCAGAATAATTCCAGTGATCATAGTATTATTTGCAAGTCCTGTTCTATGTTGAGTTATCAAACCAGGCATTTTTTAGATAATATATTTAGCTTCAATCTTGCTTAACAGGATTCCTAAGGGCTGACCCCATTACCTTGATGCCTTTTAGAGATCCTGATAACCCAACACATCCCTTCGCGGATCCTGTGAGAAGGAAAACGAGATAACGGTCTTGTAATCTAATTAAATTATGGCATGACTAAAATTGTTTCGTGTGGCTAGTTGACAAGCCTTCCAGATTGCTATAGTTTTATATATAAGGGAGAACTAACATTTATAACATGAAATTACTCCATCAATATTTGACCATCTCAACTCCTAGTAATAACAACTCAACAAGAGACTTGATTACGAGAAAAATCTTCATCATAATTAATTTTCACCTTAAGAGTAATAGAGAAATTGCAATGCAAAAACTTTGATTGTTGATGAGGGATGTCAAAAGTATGCTGAATGAGCGAGTATATCTCATACTAATATTTTTTACTATAAATAATAGTAGATATTGTGCATACTTGACAATGATAAAAAATAAAAGAATTTCATATCTTTCAAATACTTAGGGCAGTATACGTAAATGTGGTTAAAAAAATCAAAAATTTGAAATTTCTGAGAAAATGAATTTATAAAAAGTTCTAACCAGTAGCACAAGTTAGAGGATGTCGGAATAAACTGACGAATGCCAAGTGAAGAAGTGAACCATACCACCTTCGTATAATTACATGGAGCAAATAAGACATATCGGATAAATTTCCCAATTTCGTCTAAAAAAAATTTCATCCAGTAAATACAGAGTTCGAACAAAATTTTCATAAAAAGTTCTTTAGTTTATGAGGGCGCCTTATTTTTCATATCATTTTCTGATTTTTTTTCTCAGATGAGGAAAAAATTTCTCTAGAAAAAAAGAATGGATACTTAATTATTTTAGCTATACAGTAACCTAACTTGATTCTACTGTTGCCAAAAAAGTATAATGTCACATATTTTTATCTCAAACACTAAACTAACTAATCAGAATTAACTTAATTTTACGAATCATAAAATCTGAAACATATTTTTAAAATTTTTCAATATTTCAATTATTACTTATAACAAATTCAAATGCATAAGTAGTTGAATTTAATGAACCATGAGCATCCCTGATGTAAAAATCTTGTAAAAGAAGGAATCCAGCGACTTATCATGAAATTTATATCACGACCATTTTCCACTTGCCAACAAAGACCATGCATGAAAGAGGACTTTTCTTCCTTGTAACAAAAAACATAACCATGAAGATTTGTCGCATGGGGGTAAGAAAACTCCCATTTTGACAACACTGTTTTGCCACAAGTGACAACTGAAAGAATTTAAAATACTTGCATCCTCATTTGAAAAAATTATTGTAATATCCGGAAAAAATTTGTGCCTTAATTACGTTATTAGTAAATAAAACATATGCTTTTATTTCAATTTGTGCATTTTCTTATTTTTAAAATCTTTATAATTCGATTTAAAACACTTTAATTGCTACGTGTTACATGTGCATCGTTCTGTGGTATTTTTCTTGCATTGGTCTATTTTATAATTATTTTCGGGGATCGTTTATAATTTAGAAAATATGTCAGTTTTTGAAAAGTTATAAATCTGAGCCCCTATCGGGACTCTGAGGCCCTCAAAATTTACGTTTTAATTTTTATAAAATCAGGAATATTTCAAAGGCGAAATATTTTCGTATTTTTGAATTATTCATAATTTTTGGGGAATTTTGATATAAATATTGTATTTATTTAAAAATAGTATTTTAAAAACTATTTCCCGTTAATTATTAAATTTGGGCTTAATTATTCTAATAAATGTGAAAAACACCCTAATCGATATTAGGGGTATTTATTTTCAGAAAATATAAATAGTGAGAAATTAGTTTTAATTTTCATAATTATCAAAATTAGAAAAATAAATTTGAAAAATCAAAAATTCCATGTTCTTGTTCTTGAAAGCCAGAGAAGATCAAAATCAAATTCGAAGGTGTTAGTGGAGTCCAAAATCAAAGTGTTAGTAACCAATCTTATCGTGATTTTAACCTCAAGCTTAATCTGTAATCAAAATTACTGGAGGGTAATCGAAATTTTAATTTCGTTTTTGTGTTCTTCGTCGGATTAATGTTTTGTTTTGTTGTTGATTGTTCAGTGTTCAGTGTTTTTGATTATGTATATGAATAGATCGTTTGATTTGCAATCGATTCATATGAATCTTGTTGATGTTTAAGTCTGATTTTGTGGTCGACGGAGAACCGCTGCCACCGTCTTTTCCTTGCTTTTCCGGCCAACTTGTCCTTGATTTGATGTTATGACTTGTCGTAGATGATTTTATACGCTATCAGCTTTAATTTGGTATGTATATCTGTGAATTTGGTTCAGTTTTTCTTAACCGTCGTTTTCATCTGACGGTTGACCATGATTCATTCGGTCTTTGCCAGACGTTGAGTTTTCGGCGTTGTTCATCTCTGTCATGGCCTTATCTTTGTTACCCAGTTTGCTGAGATTAATTTGGTACTGAATCCTTGTGAAATCGATGCTGGTTTGCCCCTAATCATAGCCTGGCCTGGAAATCGAGTTTCGCCGGTTTCTGCCGATTTTCCGGCAGGGTTCTAAGGTTCTTGAAGACCCGTTTCCCGACCCGTTTTCTTGTTTAGTTAACCCGGGTTTGATTTGAAAAACCCCCAAATCCTAAACCGAATACTGTTTCTGTAATTTCTTTTTAGAAATAAATAAAAATCCATTCTTTTATTCTAAAATTTATTTATAATTCAAAATTCTGTTTGGTTAATTTTTAAATAATTAACTAAATTCTCTTTAATTCCTGAAATTAATTTCTGGATTATTTTTAAATATCCAAATTTGATATAATTATTTATAATTTTAAATAATTATTTATTGATTTAATTAATTGATTAATTCATTTAATCAATTAATTATATTTATAAATAGTTAAGTAAAATATATTTATTTATAATTGAGCCAAATAATATTTTTTTAAAATTATTTTTAAGTTTTAAAAATTTATAGAATATTGAATAATCAATTAATAGTATTATTAATTGAATTATTCTTATTTTACTCATAAAAATTAGATCGTTTATCCGTTTTAAAGGAAACAAACGCGTCTAGACTCAGAAAATTATTGCGCTTTCATTAAAAATATTTTCAAGACCAAAATTATTTTGTAATAAAAGATTGGTTATTTTACAAACCTTTCTGAATCGAATATTTACTAGAAGATTGTAGTTTGACCCAATTTCTATATTAAAGATATCCAACCAATTCTTTTAAGGATGTAATTTACGTGTTGAATGAATTATGTGCTATGTGAAGCATATTTATCTGTTTAACTGTTTCAAATGCCATGTTTAGAGTTAAAAGATCAGGTAGATAATAAATGTAAAGACGTATAGTTACGTCTATTGAGTTATGTCTCGTTAATTAAAATAGTGCCTTTATTTATAGAATCGAGTAACCAGAGGTGTCAGTGAGGTTATAACCAAGATAGTAACCAGTTGAGCATATCAGGCAAGTACCCCTATCCTATTCTAAATTCAGAAAGGATGAATGTTTATATTCTCGAAATGTGCATTATTGTATTATTGTTCCTGTTAAATACTATTTCCAGATTATCAATGAATTATTGCAATGATTCTATTCTAGATTTCTAGTACTTGTCCTACTAGAAGTAACTATACTATCCTATTTCTAATCTATAGAGTGGAAAATTGTTGGATAATTAGCGAATAACTATTTATTCTAGTTATTTAGCCATCAGTTGTTATGAGTACTCCTGACCATGTGAAACGGGGAGTAATTAATATAAGGAGGTCATTGATTTGACTCTTTAAGGAAAAATGTTTTATGATTGGATAGTTGTGTAAGAGGCCGAGACGCTGGTCAAGCATGAGCTTTATATTATGTGAAAATGTAATATTTTGCTAGGCCATATGTGCCTTTTTGGGATGCCTTATATTTACGGTATGGCTGCGGCATACCGGTGCTGCTTTGGGACTGATCATCAGGAGCAGTATAGCGTAAATTAATTCCAATCTAATATTTTGTTGATAATCATAAATAAATGATTATCCAATGTTCATATTTTGATTCACAACATTGTTATAAAAGTTATGATTTAGATTTTTATTTCTGTTTCACATTGCTTGTTCACCATATTATTGTGAATCTTATTTTACCAGTTTTGATAATTGTTAAGCATTTCATTGGCTCACACTTGTTTTATTGTTCTGATCTTTCAGTCAGGCCAGGGCAGGTTTTTTATCCGTCCCTTTAAGAAAGAGCTTGACCGGAGTCGTTTGTTTGTAAATAGGTTTTGGTGTGCCAATTCTAGTAGAAGTCTTTTGAAGACGTTAAACTAGTACGGTAGTTTGTTTTGTACTAAAACTTGAAATAGTTTGTAAAACTAATTAGACTTTTGGGTAGTAACAACTTATGATTTGTAGTAGTGTATGTGTTCATACTATAACATATTAACATGTGATCGATCCAGTTGCATGCAGGGGTCATAATAACTATTTTATTTTACTGCGCATATTATATTATTATTTTTCAGTTAGTGAATCCCAAATCTAGACCATGGATTTGAGGGCGTCACAATTATACTTCCTCTATTTTAAAATAAGTGTCGCTTTGATTTTTTACACGTATTTTAAGTTATATAAAAAAAATGACTTTCATCATTATTTTTACAATTTTATATTTTTTTTAATAAAAACATAATATTTAAACTTCTATTTGAGAAAAAAATTAAAATAATAATACGTATAGGTCATATCTTTTTGCATTTTAAAGTACGTGTATAAAGTCAAAACGATACTTATTTTCAAATAAGAGGGTAAATTATTTTTATTTATTTTGACATTTTTTTACTAACCAACAAACAGTCAACCAATTACTTACAGTGTTCTAATAATGATTAATGAGAATTTCTAAAATACAGTAATGAGAATTAGTCAATACAGATATCTTATAATGATTAATTACATAATTGGATCGCAATGATTAATCGAAATATTAATATATTATATTTTTAAAAATAATAATATTTATTTTATTAAATTTAATATATTAAATAAGAAATATATAATAATTAATTAAATTTAAAATTCGAATATGCACAATACCTTGTGAATCGGTAAAATTAATACAGTAATTTTTAGAAGCTCTTAGCTTGAAATCTTTCGAAAGATGCGTCATAAACAAAGTTGCATACAGTGATATAGCCGAGACCCGAGACCCGAGAGGGAACTTGAGAGGGGCAAAATCGTAAATACCCAGGGCCCCTTAAAATCACCGTTGAAATTGACAAAACTCAGAAAAAGGACCTCTTTTTCCCTCTTAAGCCCGCCGGCCGTATTACAAAGGCCCCCCTATACAAAATCTCTCTCTCTCTCTCTCTCCCTCTCTCTCTCTCTCTCCCTCTCTCCCTCTCTCCCCATTTCTCACTCTCGCCGCAATTACAATCGCCGATGGACTCAATCTCGCCTGCGATCACCTCCAACCTCCTTTTCCCGGCCTCAAAACCTCTCTATGATCACTCCACTACTTCCTCTCTCTCGTTCTCTCCAGTAATTCACACTCTAAAATCCAAAAATCTGAGCCGAACTCGCGTTTTGACTCGCGCGAGTTCCGAGATCAAACCCGTATCATCTCAAATCGACTTCAGTGATCCTGATTGGAAAATCAAGTACGAAAAGGACTTCGAAACTCGGTTTCACCTACCGCATCTTACTGACGTTTACGCTGACGCCGTGTCGTATCCGTCGACTTTTTGTCTCCGAATGAGGTATTTGATTAACTGCATTTTGCTTTGATATGTGTGATTGAATTGTTTTAGTTTGTGCAAATGTATGTGTAGATCAAATTATATGTTTGAAGCAATTTTGTTGAAATGTGAGATTTGTTGTGGTAGGACTCCGGTGAATGAGGATTTTGCGGAAGGATATCCGTCGGATGAGAAGTGGCATGGATATATTAACAATAATGACAGAGTGCTTCTTAAGGTTTAATTTGATCTCTTTGCTATTTTGATATTGTAATTTGTGTAATAAATGTGAGTGAGGAGTAATGTGTTAAGAAATGCACTAGAAATCAGACGATGATAGTACATTGTTGTTTTTTCCAAAGTGGCGTTGTGGTTGTTCATTTTGCAAATCTGCTTTTGTTTTTCTTAAAGTTAGTAAGTATGAGTCATATGACACATGCAGGGATGGACTAACGGTTTCAAAACATATGCATTATCAGGTGAAATATATTATGGCGTGTTCTTTTACTGGTGTGTTATTGGTGACCTCAATGTTTTGGCATTATATTGTACTGTTTACTGTTTAAAATAGATTCCAGATAAATTAGCAAAAACAATAAATAAATGAATAAGATGGATACCGGATAACATATGTAAACTTTGTAAGCTGAACATGTATAGCTAGTTACTTACTTCTTATTTCGTAATATATTTGGACGTGTTCGCAAATTATAGTATATTGCTGTGGATTATAACTTCATACATATAGAATTTGCTGATGGTTCATCCCGACGAAAGAAAAGGAAATAGTTTAGCTTGATCAATTGATTTGTACATAGGCAGATTCTTATAAACTCTACTGGTAGTGAGCTATGTCGACCTTTGTGCTGCTAAGCAGTGCTAGTTGAAACGGGGGTGTTGCAGTTGGCCAAAACATCAGTTTTTCAATTGAAAAATGTTATGTGATATGGAGTATGTAACCAACCATAGTAATCAGTTAAGACAAGTTGGTTCACCAATACATATCTTTCAGTAGTTATCTTATTAAGGCTGAAGGTATTTTGGAGTATCAAAAATCGAATCTTTAAACATTATTTAAAGATCGAGTTATGCGTATACTTATAATGGCTATCTGACACCTTAAAAAAAAGCCTATTCCTTTCTGGTTTAATTTAATGCTACTTTTCTACATTTTGCCTGTTTATATATTATTTTCACCAGCAAGCAGATAGCTTTTGTATATCAGATCATAAATACTTACCAAAAGGAAAATATTCCAGGTTATTCGCTATTCCTCCCCAACATCTGCTGGTGCTGAGTGCATTGATCCTAATTGTACGTGGCTGGAGCAATGGTATGTAACAGAAAACGTGATCTCCTCTCAATGTGTACGTAACATTAACTACGAGCTTGGAGTTTCTGAAGTTCATAATAGAAAATATTTCTATTAGTGCAGCTTAAAATTTTATAAATTCTTACATTTTTTGAACAAATAAGCATGCATCTGTGAAGATTATACCAAAATAAGTTAATGTACAAGTTTTAATTCAATAGAGTGACTTGCAACAATAAATTTAAAATAATTATAATAAAAGAAAATTAATAATAATTTTTAAAATATATAAAAAAAGTATTATTAGTATAGAAATCGTACCCCGCTTTTCTAAATGAATTAAAATTCTGGATACGATGTCACCTTGACAAGACATTCAGTATGGCTAAATTATTAATGATAACAATTTAATTTTATTATTTAAGGTGAATTAGTAGAGAAGTTCTCTATAATGAACGTTAGAAATGCCCTTTCCTTAACTAACTTTAGGACCTTAACTTATTCGGATGAAATGAAAATGTAGCATTATCATATGGTTTACATTAGTATTCACAACAGATAGAATTCATATATGTTTCCATGTAATTACAATTTCACCTGTGACCTGGAAGGGGTGGAAGAGAAGACAATAATGGGAGAGATGAGACCTTAGGCTAATATATTTGTTCTAAAGCTTCACCTAAACCCTAGAATACATTTTTATCGCTACCTTTACTAAAAGTATATATTAACTTTACATTTTTTGGTTGACTGAGCAACAGGGGCATATGAACATCATGTCAGATTCTGGCCTTGCATGTTTGTGTTTAACATCAGGATTCATGGTTATTAGTAACTGCTAGCAACTTCTGTCCTGTTCTTGATTCAACAATCTAGCATTATACGTAGAAGTTCTAGTAACTTCTTTTTGGTTAGGGAATAGACCTTTTCAACTTATAATGTTGCACAGATGATGTTGATTTTGTATTGTACATTCTCTTTCTTCTCACAAGGACATTATGATTCCTTTATGGGTACATTGTGGATCTCAATATTGGTCTGCATTAAAATACAATTCAATTTGATGTTGACACGCATGCTATGCATTTAAATTGTCATGACAGTACAAGTAATTTCTTTGGAAAATTGAAATGTAAGTAGAGCTCTTGAAATCTCAAAACAAGAGGTGATGTTATGGAAAGAATATTATAAGAGGTCAAACATTTCCCCTGTATATCTGCAAAAGCGACAAACAGTAATCCCACAATGACACGAAAATGATCTCGCGAAAGTCCTTGTACAAGTAATTTCTTTGGAAAATTGAAATGTAAGTAGAGCTCTTGAAATCTCAAAACAAGAGGTGATGTTATGGAAAGAATATTATAAGAGGTCAAACATTTTCCCTGTATATCTGCAAAAGCCACAAACAGTAATCCCACAATGACACGAAAATGATCTCGCAAAAGTCCTTGTATGAGGTAAAAACCAAAAGTTGCAAAATATTCCTATCCCACCTTTAGGAATTGATATTATAGGATGATGAAGTGGTATTTCTTATGGACACTTCTCTATAATCCAGGTACTCTTTGGTGCTAGACTCCATTGGTACAGAATAATAAAAGGAAAAGCTCGTTCTTAGCACCATATGCAAAATGAACAAAGATACAATGACAAACAACGTTGGAAAGGGACTTCCGAAATTTTTTGGATGGAATTTATGTTCATTATTTGTAACGCAAGAATTCTGATCTTTCTAGGGTGCATCGTGCTGGTCCTAGAGAGAAGATATACTATAAACCTGAAAACGTAAAAGCAGCAATTGTGACTTGTGGAGGACTTTGCCCTGGTCTTAATGATGTCATCCGACAGGTGCACTTAACATAATTATATTTATTCTCTAAAAAATATTATTAATGTATTTGCCATTATAAACATTCATTAGAAAGTTGCGGTATCAGGTTAATAAGTAGAGTCCATCTAAATTATTATTTTTTTCCTGAAAATGGCTGCAGATCGTGATCACCCTGGAAATCTATGGTGTAAAAAATATCGTCGGGATTCCTTTTGGTTATCGTGGTTTTGGCAAAGAATTAGATGAAATGCCAGTAAGTTCTTTCTTTCTATAAGCATCTCTTGGGACCAGAATTCTTGACATCTCTTGTAAATAAGAATGATTACAGGTCTCTTGGCTGTGACAATAACCTCAATTCCCCCTCTCCCTTCACGCCCAAAGTCAAAAGGGAGAGATAATTAAATCGAAATAAGAACTTTTGATGTCCTGAATTTCTCATGACTACCTACTTGCTTGGTCATCTCATTTCTCCTTTACTATTAAGATACATTTAATTCTAATTAATTGGTCACGGGATTGTTCTCCATAAAATATCATTATTAAGGGGAATGTGGTGACTTTGGCTTCAACAATTAGCTGTTGCTATAAGATATATAACACCTTGGTTTGAGTTGAAATTTTTATGTTGCATGTAATAATACTTTCCTTTATAATGTAAATTGATGTCCTTTAACTTAGATAAAAATATGTTGTCATGATATTAAGGTATTCTTTAATTGTAATGCATAGCTGTAGCAGGTCCAGCCTAAAAACTGGATACTTGTAGCGTTTTGTTATAAGCCCTTCGCCTGCTGTCCCAACAGTTCTATAGCACCTTTTACTTTCTAACAGCGATGATCCTTGAGGTTGTGAAAAGAAAAAACTTAAACCTAATTATATGAAACACCAGATGTTGACGAGTCTACTCCGTAAACTGCATAAAGTTGTCAGGCTAGTTGGTTGGATGCTTTATGTGCTTTACACTAATACTATTCTTCCTCATGTATTGTGTATTTTAATTCATACATTTGATTAGTCTTCTTTTTCTGTAATCAGTTGTCCAGAAAAGTAGTTCAAAATGTTCATCTGTCGGGGGGGAGCTTGTTAGGGGTTTCGCGCGGAGGACCAAATGTTAGCGAAATTGTGGACAGTATGGAGGTGCTCAACATTCTTTTCTAGATATATATCTTTGCTAGTGAAAGAACTATTGAAATTGATCTCTACATATGACTGCTTGCAGGAAAGAGGAATCAATATGCTATTTGTGCTCGGTGGAAACGGCACGCATGCTGGTGCCAATGCAATACATGATGAGGTTGTTGTGCTTATGGTTATATACTTTATATGTGGATACTTATTTTATCGTTCTATACAGTACCGATGAATGTATATCATGCGGGTAACCAAATCTCACAAAACCATAAGATGTTAGATCTTGGAGACTGGAGAGTGGAGCACATAAATTATTGTTGGTATCAACAATCAGTTTGAAATTTGTTGGGTTATCACTTTCCATGGTTCTAAGTTGGGACCGTAGGCCATAAACGCTCTGATGCCATGTTAGTTAACCAATCCCCCTAGACCTCCCTAAATCTTGAGGTGTTTGAAAAAGGAGCCTAATAGGTATATCAACTAACTGGAGTAAATTGGGTCTCTAAAATTTTGATTGTTATAAATCTCTGTCCAGTTCGACTAATAGCCAATATGTAGATAATGTGAGATATATAGTAGTTATATTGATTATAGGGATTGTCATGTAATTACTTGTGCTACAAAATCTTAGATTAAAACATATATTAAGATGCTTAGTCTGATTATTCCTATTTAAATTTAGTTCTTTTCTTGTTACCAAATGCTTGCCTTCTGTTTTGGTTTCAGTGTCGCAAAAGACAGATGAAGGTGGCTGTAGTTGGTGTGCCAAAAACTATAGACAACGACATCCTTCTTATGGATAAGACTTTTGGTTTTGATACTGCCGTTGAAGAAGCGCAACGAGCTATAAATTCTGCATATATCGAGGTACAGCGACTCTGCTTATGCTCCATTACCCAGGCCATGTGTAATCCATTAGTCCCTTGTCTCCTAGCTAAAAATACTTATTGCTAGTATCATTTTTGCTACTAAATTGTCACTTTAGATTAATTCTTCCATTATATGACAGGCACATAGCGCCTATCGTGGTATAGGAATAGTCAAATTAATGGGTCGTAGTAGTGGATTCATAGCTATGCAAGCATCTCTTGCAAGTGGGCAAATTGATGTATGCTTGATTCCGGAGGTAATTACTACTGAGTCTTGACTGGTTATGATGCAATGTGATCAATCCATTTGCTAGACTGATGAGAATTAATTTTGCAACCC
Organism: Anethum foeniculum; assembly: GCA_003724115.2. NCBI lineage: Eukaryota > Viridiplantae > Streptophyta > Magnoliopsida > Apiales > Apiaceae > Anethum > Anethum foeniculum. Next base: position 11,540 of record PHNY01206579.1, on the reverse strand, counting down.
CTTCCTCAGGTACCTTTCCATTTACATGGACCCCATGGTGTATTGCGGCATCTAGAGTATCTACTTGAGACAAAGGGATCAGCAGTTGTATGTGTAGCGGAGGGAGCTGGACAGGTGACTTGCAAGATTTTGCTGTCTTGAATAATGTGTATTGTAATAAATGAACTTTTTATTCTTGAATTGTTATCTTAAAATGTCATATTTATCCAGTACATTCTTTAATCAAATTTAATACTCTAGAAAGATAAAATAAAAATAAAGAATGCAAGTGGAACACTACATTTGATATGTGATTCAGGAAACGGATTGTGATATAATTACGTTTTCTTATGTTCAACACAATGTGTATCCATCTACCGATCACTCTATCTTTAGTGCTCTTGCTTGTGCAATATAATGTTTGTAACTTTTCACCCCTTTTTATCATTCCTTTTCATGTGCAGAATTTCCTCGAAAAAACAAATGCAAAGGATGCTTCAGGAAATATCGTGTTTGGAGATATTGGTGTCCATATACAGCAAGAGGTTATTCCTAGCACTTGACTAGAACTTAGCGCTTGTAGTCACTTAAAACTATTTCCCACTTCTGCGGACTGATAATGACCATATTATCGCTACTACA
>PHNY01206554.1:0-17215 GCA_003724115.2 Anethum foeniculum | reverse complement strand
AGGTGCTCTCAAAGCCAAGGTAGAAAGCTCAAGAGGAGGTAATAACAACTTTCCAATTTGTCCATATTGCAAGAAAACAAATCATCAGCAAATTAATTGTTGGTGGAAACATGATACCAAACGCAACAAATGTGGACAACTTGGACATATAGCACGAGTTTGTAAGGTCCAACATTATGAGAACGCAAAAGAAGCTACTACACTTGAGCACGAAGATGATACTTTATTCTAGTACTGGTTTGAAAATGACAATAAAGAAATATTGAAGCAAGGAGGAGTGTTGGAGTTATGCTTCAATATTTATTGATGGCTGATTTAGTGGCGACAATCACTCAAGGAATAAATTCAGCAACAGATTTCTTGCTGATTATGTTAGGATAATAATATTTTCATTTAATTCTATATATCAGTTTTTTATCTTTTAAGCTTATATAAGGACTTGATCCTACACAATAAAATCAATGTCTTCTTGCTCATGTCTTCTTTTCATATACTTTTTCTTTGTTTCTTCATTAAGCCTTAAACATTCAACAGAAGTTTACATGTCACATGCTCCCAGTTGGACATCAGATAAACATGTATATAGTCTGGCATCTCGCTCATAAAGTGCATTGTTTGGATTATGTAGGAATCGGAATTAATTATACCGTTACTTTTTAGCAAAGGGTTTTTTATTGGAAGAATTCATCACACTTGTTTATATTTTGTTTGGTCGCTAGTATCCCAGAAAGGACCTATTTTTATTTTTATTTTTGCTAAACACCAGCAAGGACCTACTTAAGATCAAAAAAGAAATCATCTTTCTGTATGTTGCAGTCATCTATTGAAATTTATATTACATCCATTCCATTTTGTGCAGCTTTCTTTATATTTTGTTTAACAAAGGTTAGCTATAAAAATATAATACTCACGCAAACATTCCACCACCGAGGATTGAACCTTGACCTTTTATTACCAAGAGGCTCCAGCTTGATAAACACGAGTATGATAAATTTTTACTGTCAGCACAATTGCTCTGAACTGTAACTTTTCTGACACACCATGGCGATGTAGGTGTACAGTGCAACGTAGATCAGACAAACTTCTGTTGACTGGGTCCAGCAACCTGTGTGCTTCAGAAAATTCGAGCGATCAATTTCTTTTGGACCCTGGTTTGTTGGGGAAAGTGGTGGTATCTGTTGCTGATACTGGAGAAACAGCTGTCGTTGTGTCGATGCTTGAAGGGTAGCAAGAAACCAATAAACAAATTCCAATAACCATGCCATGTTTAGAAATGTGGGAGATAAAAGCACCATTTCAAGTGTCAGAGTCTCTCAATGATGCTGGAAGGAAGTTTGCTACAGTGGCAGTTGAAAAAACTGAAGAACAAGAATGGACAAAAGTCTTCTCAAGTTCTAATATATCCGAGGATGTGAAAATGCATGAATCTATTCCTTATAATAACAAACAGAAGTTGAAAACACTATCAAGCAGCCTTGATGTAGGAGCAAATTCAGTGCCAGAGGAACTTAAATTGGCTTTATCACAAGAGTCATCAGACATATTACCTTCAGTTTTTGAGACTGCTTTTGGTGATAAAGGAATGAGTGCGCCATCTTATGGATCTAAAAATTCTACCAGCAAGTTATTAGATCAACGTTGCAGTCAAGCAACTTTTGAATCTGGTATAAATGTTTACCTTGGTTTACTTGTGAGTTTTTATTTGTTGCGTAAAGAAAGCTTTGCAGTATTTTCAGTGTGTTTTCAGTTAAATTCAATGTTGATTAAGAAATAAAACTTCCACATTTGATATCCTCTCTTACTAATCGTAGTCACTTTAGCGGACGAAAAACCGACTGAAGACCAAGTGGCTGTAGGTGACAATTTAAAAGAATGCTCATTGCAAGGTACATCTAGGCCATGCAGGACTAGATAAAAACCAGAAGTAGTTGGTGTTTATAAAGCATTTCTGCAATATAATAGATCTGATTCATATTTTAGCGGGTACTTATTGCCTCTATCTAAAAAACTTACAGTAGAAGAGACTACGGTTAAAAATTTTGAAGAAGCGAATCGCAAAGTTTTCCTTTTTCTCTCCATTATGTGAGAGTCTTTTTAGTCTCATCGTTCATTTTCAACATCGAATCTGAATCGTGTGAGTGGTGTGAGATCATGTCTCTGTATAACGAATTGAGTGAAGATATGGCTGGTTTGGAAATAGAGGAAGAGGAGAATGCAGCTTTTGTTATTGAAGGTGAGGAGGAGGAAGAAAGCAACAAATATGAGTTGTGTGTGGTAGGACGTTTCTTAACAGAAAGAAACGTGAATGTTCGAGCAATGAAAACGAAGATGGCTGATATATGGCGTCCGGCTATGGGGATTAACATTCAGGAGATTGATCAAGGCATCTTTATGTTCCAGTTTTATCATAAAGAAGATAGGAATTGGGTTTTACGAGGAGGGCCATGGTCGTTTGACAATGCGATGCTGATTTTGGCTGAGATTCCTAAAGGAGTAGAACCAGTAAATGTGCCCCTATGGCATCTGAATATGTGGATCCAAATTCATGGCCTCCCAAACGGGCTCATGACAGAAATGGTGGGACAACAACTTGGGAATTTTTTTGGTGAGTATCTGGAATATGATCATAAGAATAATACTAGTTTATGGCGTGAATGTATAAGGATTAAGGTTAAGCTTGATGTACGCAAACCGTTAAAGAGAAGGAAAAAAATTACAAGAAGGAATGCAACAGAGGTTGTGGTATCATGCAAGTACGAGCGCCTTGGGGATTTTTGTTTTTCCTGTGGAATCATGACACACACGGAGAGATATTGTGGGAAGTTCTTGAGTAGGGAAAGCGATGAAAGTAGCAAGGAGTGGGGAAGCTGGTTACGTGCCCCACCGCGGCGTAGTGCAGGTCCGGCGAAGAGTAAGTGGTTAAGGGAGGATAGCGACACAGACTGGGAAGAGAGAAGGGGACGAGTCAACGTCAGCACGAAATCAGGGGGAAATAATTTGAATATCCCAGGAAATCAGGGAGCTAAAGGGAAAGGAGCTATAAATCAGGTAAATGCTGTTGGCAGAGAAAATTATCTGTTAAATAAGGTGGATAAAGATATGATATATGTGGGTGGGAAATCAACTTTAAACATTAGTAATGGGACAGAAGAAGAGGAGCAAAATGGGCTACAATTAACAGAGAGGAAAAGAATGCGTGGAGGCCCAGGTCACTATGAAACAATGGACACAACAGGTGGGCTTGTAAAGTTTTCAGGAAATGAAAAAGGAGTTCGAACCGCAGACGTTGATCTTTCTGAAGTGGATTGTTCAATGTCTTCTACAAATGAAATGGCTAAGCTTGCGATGCAAGCTAGCCAGCAGCCATGAAAATCATAAGTTGGAACTGCCGAGGGTTGGGGAACGCTCGAGCAGTTCGTGCTTTGGGAGACTTGATAAAGTCTCATAAACCCAACATTTTATTTTTAATAGAAACGTTGTCAAATGAAGAAAGAATAAAGAAGCTTAGTGAAAAGTTTGGTTTTGAAAATTATTATTTGGTAGATAGTAACGGCAGAGGTGGTGGGTTAGCTATGGTTTGGAATAAAAGGGTGCATTGTTCGGTTGTTCAAGCAGATCGAAATCATATTGATATCCACATTTTGAATAATAACTCTCCAACTTGGAGGTTGACTGGTTTTTACGGTTTTCCTGAAAGATCTCGTAGAAGAGAGTCGTGGGAATTCATTAAGGAGCTTAAGAATAGGTCTCAGCTGCCTTGGGTATTGATAGGAGATTATAATGATATGATAAGTGAGGAAGACAAGAGTGGTGAGCACAAACATCCATGGGTCTTGTTAGATGGTTTCAAGCAGACTATCGATGATTGTGGGCTCCTGGAGATTGATTTAGTAGGGGGGAGATTTACATGGGAGAAAAGCAGGGGGAAAAAGGAATGGGTTAGGGAAAGAATCGATAGAGCATTTGCTGACTCGTCATGGTGGCATATGTTCCCGTTATGTAAGTTGGAGGTCTTTCATACAATTTACTCTGACCACGACCCTATAAGGTTGGAGCTTTGTAGTACAGAGCATTCAAGGAAAAAATTCAGGTTTCGTTTCGAAAATACATGGTTACGGGAGGAGGGTTTTCATGAGGAAGTATCGAGATACTGGAGAGGCTTAGGTCCTATTCATTTTCTTCCAAAATTATTGGATTTATCAAAGTTTATGGAGAAATGGGGGCGTAACTTCTTTAATAAATTTCGAGAAAAGATTAAGAAACAGAAGGAAGTGTTGAATTTATATGAAGACTGTGCAACGGAGAGTCAAACGAAGAGGTATTTTGAGGAGAAAGGTAAGTTGGAGGAGCTGTTAGTTCACGAAGAGGCCTACTGGAAACAAAGAGCTAAGTCCTTTTGGTTACTGGAGGGAGATTCCAATTCAAAATATTTCCATGCTTATGCAACAGCAAGGAAAAGGAAGAATAGCATTACTCAACTAATAAACGGTGAAGGAAGTTTGATTTCTGACCAGGAGGGGATGTGTGGGGTAGTAAAAGATTATTTTAAACGCTTGTTTAGTTGTGATGGTAGCAGACCAGAGGAGAGTCAGGAGAGTGTTGAGCCAGTGATTACAGAGGAGCAAAACCAAAAGTTAACAACAGAGTTTACGTTTGATGAGTTCACCCAAGCAGTGAGGCAAATGCACCCAGACAAGAGTGCAGGTCCAGATGGGCTCAATCCTGCGTTTTTTCAGAATTTCTGGAAGATAATGGGCGAAAAAGTGTTCCAGTGTTGCTTTAAATGGTTAAAAGAGGTATCTTTTCCTGCCAATCTAAATGACACTATGATAGTTTTGATCCCTAAAAAAGATGGTGCAGATTGCATGAAGGACTTACGTCCTATTGCCCTTTGTAATGTTTTATATAAGATCATAGCTAAAGTACTGTCAAATCAGCTCAAAGTAATCCTTCCAGACATTATCACGGATAACCAGTCCGCTTTTGTCCCGGGATGAAGTATCACAGACAATGTACTCATAGCGTTTGAAATGCTACATTACATGAAGCAGAAGAAGAGAGGGGAGGATGGTGTAGTAGCCTTGAAGCTCGATGTAAGTAAAGCCTATGATAGAGTTGATTGGCGTTTTCTGAAATCTCAAATGCAGCAAATGGGTTTTTCTAGGCAATGGGTTGAATGGATTATGTTGTGTGTGTCGACTGTATCCTACTCAGTGATTTTTAATAATGATCTAGTCAGTCCGATTAATCCACATCGAGGACTACGACAAGGTGATCCGCTATCACCTTATCTATTTTTACTATGTGTTGAAGGATTGTCTCGAGCTATAAAAAAGTCAGCTGAGGAAGGGAGAATTTCAGGATGTAAGATTCAGATAGAAGCACCAGCTATCACTCATCTGTTATTTGCAGATGATAGCTTTTTATTCTGCAAGGCATCGATGGATGAAGTTAGAGAAGTAAGAAGGATCCTGCAAAAATATGAAATGCAATCGGGTCAAGCTATTAATTTCCAAAAGTCGGGGATCTACTTTAGTTCTAATGTGAGAGTAGATAAACAGTTGGAGATCAAGAATCTACTGGAGGTGCAAGCTGATTTGAGTGAAGGAAGATATCTGGGATTGCCATCTTTAATAGGAAGGGCGAAAAAACAGGTGTTCAAATATATAAAAGATAGATTATGGAAGAAGATACAGGGTTGGAGCACAAAGTGTTTATCTAAAGCGGGTAAAGCTGTGTTACTGAGGAATGTTGCTCAATCAGTTCCTTCTTATGCCATGTCCTGCTTCTTATTGCCTAAATCTTTGTGCAAGGAGCTTGAGGTGATGATGAACAGCTTTTGGTGGGGTGCGAAGGAGGGCAGTAGAAAAGGAATTAGGTGGTTTTCTTGGTCTAATATGAGTATGTCGAAGGGATCAGGAGGATTAGGATTCAGAGACTTATATGGCTTTAATATTGCCCTGTTAGGGAAACAGTGCTGGAACCTATTAAGTAACCCAAATTCATTGGTTGCAAGAGTATTCAAAGCTAGATATTATTCTAACTCCAACCTGTTTGAAGCAAGCCGTGGGGGTGGAGTGAGTTTTATCTGGTCTGGGTTATGGCAGGCAAAAGAAAATTTGAAGAAAGGGTTTAGATGGGTGTTGGGGAATGGTGAAACCATAAGGATCATGGAGGACCAGTGGGTGAGGGGTAAAGAAAATTACATGGTCGATTTCATGGATGATGAATCAACTGGGAACATAAGGGTGTGTGAACTGTTTCTTCCTGGCGAAAGGAAATGGGATGTTAATAAGGTGAATAACTTATTTACAAGTTGTGATGCCGATGCTGTATTGGCTATACCTATCCCAAGATGTCAGGTTCCAGATCGCATAACTTGGATGTTTACAAATGATGGCATATATTCGGTGAAATCAGGATACAGATTCTGGCATGATCATTATAGTGAGGGCAGAAGAGAACAAAGCAATAAAGGATGGAAAAAACTCTGGAGACTGGAGGTGCCACATAAGGTGAGGGTGTTATTATGGAGGATAGGGAGGAATAATGTGCCAGTTCGCAATTTGCTAAAAGGAAGAGGAGTGCCTGTTACAATTTTGTGCCCAATGTGTATGAATGATGTAGAGCATATGGTTCATATTTTTCATGATTGCAGGTTTGCAAAGGAATGTTGGCGCATAATGCAGTTGAACTTTGACACATCAGAGATGGAGTATTGCTCGGACTGGTTGTTGCAGACACTGTCAAATGAGGACAACGAGACATTAGTTAGGGTGGCTGAAGTGTTATGGGGAATATGGACAACAAGAAACCTTAAGGTTTGGGAAAACAAATCAATGACACCAGAACTAGCAGTGGAGTGGAGCAAGAAGCAAGTGTCTCAGTGGCGTGAGGTGCAGAGATTTAAAACTGGGATCAATAACCAACGAGTGCAGAGGCAGATTGTTGAGACAGTAAGGTGGAAAGCACCAGAAATGAACAAGTATAAGGTCAATGTTGATGCTTCAGTGGTACCTGGGAATGGGAGCTATGCAGTAGGAATGATTCTTCGTGATCATAAGGGAGAATTCATTAAAGCTCGTAATGTGAGATGGAAAGGAGATGTGTCTGTGTTTGAAGCTGAGGCACGAGGGGTACTAGAAGCAATAAGGTGGACTCTGGGATTAGGTGTTGCAGACGTGATAGTGGAGAGTGACTCGATGCTCTCTGTTCAAGCCATCTGTAAGGGGACGAACATTCTTCATGAAGTTGGTCATTTCTTGCAGGAGAGTCGAGTAATGATTCGAGACCGGCCAGACATTTCTGTTTCGTTTGTTAAAAAGCAAGCCAACAAAGTAGCCCATTTAATAGCAAGGGTTCCTTATGAGGTTCATTGCTGTAATGAAATTTTAACTCCTCCACAAGTAGTGTTGGAGCACATTTTGTATGATTCATTGATGATTTAATGGAATATTTCCCTTTCAAAAAAAAGAAGAGACTACGGTTGATAGGAAGAAGGATGTTAGTGGAAGTCACGGTACAAAGAGAAAGAATATAGATTGGAGGTAATTACTTTATAACTACCATTGTACATTCATGTATATATTAACCAAAGTAATTGCAGCTAATTTATTATATTTGAATAATTTTGGACTCTAGATTCACTTTAATGATGCGTTTTGTGCTTCGAGTTTATTCTCATTAAGTACTGAAATTTTCATATATGATGGGCAAAGCTCAAATGTAATCTTCCAGTATTTTTCTATGTCTTGTATTATCTGGTCTGATATACATGTGTGGGGCTAGGAAGCAAGGACACGGGTGCGGGGGTGCGAGTGTGTAGTGAGGGGACACACAAATTCGGCAAATATGAAAAAATGGGGATACGGGTGCGGGGGGACACGGAATATTTTAAAAATTTTAAAAATTATATATGTGCCGTTAGACATGAGATAGACAGTTAAGAAGGCCAAAATATTCATGCAAATCAAACCAAATTGTCAAATTTGTAAGTTTATTATCAAAATACAAAAGAACTGAACATCCATACTTAAAATGACATTTAGCTAAGTCTATCATTCAGTTAGTATTTCAACTTTCAAGAGATTTAAGTACTTGGGTCTCTAAAGATATGTATGTATGTAGTTACATATAGTGTGTTTATGTTTTAGTGTTTTACATATCTTAGAGACTTGCTTTAATTACAAAATCTGCCCTTCCTGAGTCCCCTTTTCCGCGTTCCTGCACACTAAATTGTCAAAATATGTGGACACGCCACTTGGTTGGCGCACTCCATCTGCACTGATACACGAACTGCCGCACTCCCGTGTCCTACACGAGTCCGGTGCGCAGTTCTTTAGGCAACTGGCGAGTCCCTGCTTCTTAGGTGTGGGGTGATGGCTAAAAATACTCTTCTTTTAGAAAAGCTAACAAGACTCGCCAGTCTGAAAGTTTCGGCCAGAAATACTGTCAGGACCTGCCCCCTTTGTATATAAATAAAAAGAAACGAATTCCTTTATTGATAAACACACTCACACACAATCGGTGGTATTCGAGAGACCACCCACTCCACAAACACACTCAATCAATCATATTTCTTGATAACTCAAACATATGATGTAACAGAGTTTACTATTGCCACTATTTAATCTATTTAATTATGTAATAGTCTAGTACTGTGTCGTTTTGATTAGGCAAGGGGTGAATGGTCTTTTACTATTTAGTATGAGGAGAGTATCGGCTTTGGATCACGTGCACATAACAGTATGGACACGTGCATTCAGAGTGTTGGTATATATAGAGGCTTGAGGGCCAATAGTGAAGGCAGGCCTGATCACGAGTTTTCTTTTTCTGTAATTTTCCTTTCTGGTCTGGCACTTATCTTCCTTTTATTTCAGTTTTATTGTTTTATCAGTATTTCCTGTTCTTTCAATTACTTCTTTTTGTAATTGTTGTTAATTTCCTGCACTTTACTTAAGGATTTGGTTACAAGTGGCATCAGAGCTCGTCTTTCCTTGGCTTGTGATTGATTTATATGGCGGAGGGAACGAGATTCCGTACAGTTGAAGATAAATTTGAGGCACATGACACAAAACTTACTAGCATTCGAGAAGAGCTTAATCAAACTAAGGAGGGGTTCACAACACAATTGATGGGTGTTACCAGTAAGGTGGATAATCTGACCTCGAGGATCGATAAAATGGATCTCCCCTTTGAGGAACTAAAACAATTGCTGCTAGGGTTACAGTCAAAATCGTCTTCAAGCGCAGTTGTTAATTCCACCGGTGATGCTTCCTCTACATATAGCAGCCATAAATCTTCAACTAACGATGAGGTAAACGCTCCCCTTCCTACCAATTTCCATTTCATACCATCGTCTATTCAGTCCTCTACGATTGCTACTCATGTTCATACCATGAATACTGTTTTTACACCAAACAATACACCTATCTACATGTCCACTCCTCACCAGATGCATTATGGATCTCCCCTTACTACCCCAATCCCTGGGCCGTACCTATATACAAATTCTACTACTACTACTACTACTACTACTACTGTTGTTCCCTTACATCCCTTCACCACCGGACTCCCTATTTTCCCATCCTCTCAACCATTTCAAACACCCCCAATACATAACCAAATACCAAACTATATACACCTCAATCATTTCCCTCCACCTAGCCCACCCCATCAGTACAATATATCTCACCCTCACTTTAACCCGAGTCCTAAACTTGAATTCCCCAAGTTCGATGGTACTGATCCAAAAGGCTGGTCTATTAAAGCTGACCAGTATTTCGAATTTATTAATGTTGAAGATCAGAGAAAGATCAAATTAGCTGCTATTCATTTCGTGGGTAAAGCTAGTGTTTGGTACCAATTTTACTAAAGCAGCAAGCCAATGCTTAATTGGAAGAGCTTTATTATTGATGTGTTGAATAGATTTGAAAACCCTGAACAGAGGGACATTCAGGACCTCTTCAACAAGTTAAAGCAGCACACCACAATCTCTGAATATGAGGATCAATTTGAGGAATTACGTGCCCTGTTAGTGGCCCGAAACAAAATATTTTCTGAAGATTATTACATCTCAAGTTTTCTTAGTGGGTTGAAGGAACACATTAAAGCCACTGTTCGAATGTTTCAGTCTCAGACACTTTCGGATGCTATATTCCTAGCTAAACAGGAAGAATCTAAGAATATCAAGCCAATTGTGAGCAATTCTAAACCTCTATTTTCCAAACCTTATACCAGTCATGACACCAAGAGCATCACTAGTGGTTTGACAGGTTCTGACAATAAACCTCCCACCAAGGAATTTCCTAAATCAAAGTCTACTCTAAGTCCTAAGGATATACTTGATAGAAGATTAAAAGGACAGTGTTTCCACTGTGATGACCCCTTTCATCCTGGTAAACCTTGTAAGTCCAAACTATACATGCTCATTGGTGAGGAGGACCAACATCAGGAGACCCATGAGAACAATACTATTATTGATGAAATGGAAGCAGTACTAGCTGATCAAGAACTCCCTGGAGAAATTTCTTTAAATGCCTGTCGGGTAGTCAATCTCCAAACATCATCAGGTTACAGGGTACTATTAACTATTAAGAGGCAATCTGTCAATATATTGATTGACATCGATTCTACTCATAGTTTCATTGATTCCCAATTGGTCAAACGCTTGGGTCTCACAGCTGAGGTTATTTCTCCACTCCTTGTTACGGTTGCTGATGGCTCTCAAGTAATGGTTGATACTGCTTGTAAACAGTTGCCGTACTCAGTTCAACAACATGAGTTCATCACTGACCTGAGACTTTTTCCTCTTGGAGGTTCTGACTTGGTCTTAGGTGTTGACTGGTTAACCCAGCATAACCCAGTTACCTTTGACTTTAAGCTATGCCATTTGATTGTCCATACAAAGAGCAGTCCTATTACTCTACAAGGTCAGACCCATACAGGCTCATTGCAACCTATTTCTGGCAAGCATCTGTCCAGATTGCTAAAATCTTCTAAAGGCATGGCTCAAGGTTATGTGTGTGTTATTAAAGCTTCACCAGTAGCGCCTACTGCAACATCTGATGACAAAGGCCAAAATCTCATACATTATTTGATCTCTCAGTACTCTGATGTGTTTCAAGAGCCTACTGAACTACCCCAAATCAGGTCACAAGACCACAAAATACCATTGCTTGAAGGCATCCAACCAATTAACCAAAGGGGTTATAGAGTTCCGTACATACAAAAAGCTGAGATTGAAGCTCAAGTCAAAGAAATGCTTAAAACCGGTGTTATTCAACCGAGTACCAGCCCATTCGCTTCTCCGGTAATTTTGGTTAAGAAAAAAGATGGTTCATGGCGAATGTGCGTCGACTACAGGAAATTGAATGATACTACTATTAAAAACAAGTATCCTATCCCATTAATTGACAAACTTCTTGATGAACTTAAGGGTGCAAGATGGTTCACAAAACTGGACCTTCGGGCGCGATACCACCAAATTCGTGTTGCAGAGGAAGACATTTATAAAACGGCATTTCGAACACACCATAGATTATTTGAGTTTACGGTAATGCCATTCGGTTTAACAAACGATCCTGCCTCCTTTCAAGCTTTGATGAACGAGGTTTTTCAGCAGCAATTAAGGAAAACTGTACTTGTATTTTTCGATGACATTCTCATATATAGCAGTTCCTTGACTGATCATCTCTTGCATCTCAAAGAAGTTTTACAAATTCTGAGAGATCATAAACTCTACGCCAAGCAAAGTAAGTGCTCATTTGGCCAACAGCAAGTGAAATATTTGGGTCACATAATCTCTGTACAAAGGGTGGCGACTAACCCAAACAAAATCAAGGCAATGGCAGAGTGGCCGCTTCCTCACACTCTCAAACAATTAAGGTCTTTATTAGGTCTTACTGGGTATTACCGTCGATTTATTAAGAATTACGGTGTCATTTGCAGACCTTTGACCAACCTCTTGCAGAAAGGTGCTTTTCACTGGACCGAGGAGGCTACTAATGCTTTCATGCAACTGAAATCTGCCATGACAACAGCTCCCGTGCTAGCTTTGCCAGATTATTCTCAGCCTTTCGTCATTGAAACTGATGCCTCAGGATTGGGAGTAGGTGCTGTTCTAATGCAAAATAGCAGGCCCTTAGCTTTTATGAGCAAAGGATTATCAGCCAAACACCAGACACTTTCCACTTACGAAAAAGAATTATTGGCCATTGTAATGGCAATTCAAAAATGGCAGTCTTACTTACAGGGACCTCGTTTTATGATTCGAACGGATCATCAGAGTTTAAAATTCTTACTGGAGCAAAGGATGTCCATTGTTTTGCAACAAAAATAGCTTGCCAAACTTATGGGGATGGATTACGAAATTATTTACAAGAAGGGTAAAGTGAATATTGTTGCGGACGCACTATCTAGACTGCACAATCAGGAAGATGTTGGAAGCCTGTTGGCTATTACAACTGTGCAAACTAGTTGGCTAACTGATGTCCTAAACAGTTATGATCAAGACCCCGAAGCTCAAGCTATCATTACGGGACTGGCATTGGGGGATGCTACTTTTCAGCATTACCACTTTCACCAAGGCCTGATCAATTGTAACGGTAAAATCTTTGTAGTTGCACAAACTGATTTGAGGTCTAAGCTTATCTGGGAACTACATGATAGTACCACAGGAGGTCAATCTGGTCAGGATTCCACACTTAAAAAGGTCTCACAATTCTTTTATTGGCCATCCCTCCGAAAAGATGTGTTGACTTATGTTCAATCTTGTGATACCTGCCAACGAGTTAAATCTGGTAACCATTTTCCTCATGGCCTGCTGCAGCCCTTGTCAGTACCTTCTCAGATATGGAAAGAAATATCAATTGATTTTATAGAAGGTCTTCCCAAATCATATGATAAAGATTGTATCATGGTTGTTATTGACCGATTCTCCAAGGTTGGCCATTTTATAGCTCTCTCTCACCCATTTTCTGCGACAATGGTAGCCCAAGCTTTCCTTGACAATGTTTATAAACTCCATGGAATGCCAACCTCGGTTGTTTCTGATAGGGACAAGGTCTTTACCAGTAAATTCTGGCAAGAACTCTTTAGTTCTGTGGGCACCAAGTTGAATCTCAGCACCTCTTACCACCCTCAGTCCGATGGTCAAACTGAGAGGTTAAACAGGTGTCTTGAACACTATCTTCGAGCTATGATCAGCCACAAGCCAAAACAGTGGTGTAAATGGCTTCCGTTAGCCGAGTGGTGGTACAATACCACTCACAACAGTGCCATTAATATGTCCCCCTATAAAGCTCTTTATGGTATCAAACCCTGGCAACTCTGTTTTCCTTCGGATTGCAGAACTTCTGTTGCATCAGTTGAGGAATTCCAGTTGCAACGGGAGGCTATGAACCATATTCTTAAGGAGTCTATTACTGTAACTCAACATAAGTACAAACCATATGCTGATAAAAAGCGAACTGAGACCACACTACAAGTGGGAGACCTTGTCTATCTTAAGCTTCAACCTTACAAGCAGCTGTCATTGCTACCAGGAAGTACCTGAAACTTGCCCATAAATACTTTGGCCCGTACAAGGTCTTGCTGAAAATTAGAACCGTGGCTTACAAACTCGAATTACCAGCTGGTAGCTTGGTGCATCCAGTGTTTCACATCAACTTGCTTAAGAAAAAGATTGGTTCAAAATACAGTGTTAATACTACCTTACCTAAGCTAGGAGAGGAGGGCCAGTTTTTAGTTTATCCGGTGCACGTTCTGGATCGTAGGATGGTGAAAAGGAATAATGCAGCTGCCATCCAATGGCTAATTCAATGGTCACATGCTGTCCCCGAAGATGTTAAATGGGAGGATGCCACGGTAATTGAATCACAGTACCCAAAGTTCAATCCTTGAGGACAAGGATTATTTTAGAGGGAGCCATTGTAACAGAGTTTACTATTGCCACTATTTAATCTATTTAATTATGTAATAGTCCAGTACTATGTCGTTTTGATTAGGCAAGGGGTGAATGGTCTTTTACTATTTAGTATGAGGAGAGTATCGGCTTTGGATCACGTGCACATAACAGTATGGACACGTGCATTCAGAGCGTTGGTAGATATAGAGGCTTGAGGGCCAATAGTGTAGGAAGGCTTGAGCACGAGTTTTCTTTCTCTGTAATTTTCTTTTCTGGTCTGGCACTTATCTTACTTTTATTTCAGTTTTATTGTTTTATCAGTATTTCCTGTTCTTTCAATTACTTCTTTTTGTAATTGCTGTTAATTTCCTGCATTTTACTTAATGATTTGGATACATATGAATGGCTTCCCTATTTATAACTACAACCTCAACTCATAATCCCTAAATTAAAGCTAGAAATTATTATTCCCATCAAATCCTCCCTTTTAAACCCAAAACTGATGCACACACTAATTATTCAGATATGTAACTGATTTAATATTTATTCAATTTATTATGTTTCCTAACATTACCCGCCACCCAAACTCGAACCTTGTCCTCAAGGTTCAAATAAGAAAATTGTTCCATCAATTTCTTTTTCCTTTTCTTTCTATTCCAGAACCCCTGCCTCTCCACCGATATTTTTTTGAATTCCTTCGAGTTGCAAGAAGGCCGTTGACATTCCCCATAATAGTACAAGAACAAAAGATTGTTTCTCAAGCATACTACAACTGACTGGACTGTCTTTGTTGGTGATGAGAGATTACTAAGTTCAAAATAACATTCAGCGTCCAACGACCAACCTTCAAGTTCTACGCCTTCGAATCCGATTGTTTCGAGTCTTCGTGATAATGAGTCTATGGATACACTTGGAGGTGATGAGATATCAAAACAGAAACTCCCTTGTTCTTGTTTTTTGCTATTGCCACTATCAGAATCTGCCGAAGTCTGCACTAAAACCTCCACTATTGGTGGTTGCTGCTGAGTTGTTTCTCGTACTGTGGTGATTTGTTGTAGAGAGAATAATTGGTCTTGAAGAGAACCTTCTTGCGTGGATTGAAAACGCTCAATCAATTGTTTTCTAAAATCTTCCAAACTGCAGAAAGGTCTTCGACTATCCTCGTAGTAGTACCAAGATAAAGCTTCACCTACCAAACATATTACTGCTGACCTGATCTTTTCTGCGGATGACATGTTATTAAGCTCAAAGTATCGTTCTGCATAAAATAGCCAACCTTCGGGATTCTTGCCTTCAAACACGCAATTCCAGTCATCGTGGTAAAGAATCCACCAACACGGCTCCTGATTTACTGGAATGTTGCTGCGAATTCTGAAGAGCAGACAGAGATGGTACAGTAGTCTCACGACTATAGCTGTCTATTTTTTCAAGTATGGCAACCATACTTTCTTTGAGGAAAGGAATGCCATTTTGAAACTTTTCAATATCCAACTTCTGAAATTCTGTTTGCATTGATTCAATTTTTTTTCTCTAAGTCGTCGAGTCGAATTTCAGTTTATTTCGCACCTATTGTTGCCCCGAGAACGGAGATGCTTTGATACCAATGTTAGGACCTGCCCCCTTTGTATATAAATAAAAAGAAATTAATTCCTTTATTGATAAACACACTCACACACAATCGGTGGTATTCGAGAGACCACCCGCTCTCCACAAACACACTCAATCAATCATATTTCTTGATAACTCAAACATATGAATGGCTTCCCTATTTATAACTACAACCTCAACTTATAATCCCTAAATTAAAGCTAGAAATTATTATTCCCATCAAATCCTCCCTTTCAAACCCATAACTGATGCACACACTAATTATTCAGATATGTAACTGATTTAATATTTATTCTATTTATTATGTTTCCTAAAAAATACCCTCGAGATACACATTTGTCATCTGTCATCCAGGTATCACTGATATCCATTTGACAAATGGATATCACCAAAGAATATAAGAATATAAAAAACCATATTAGAAAAAAAAACAAAATTCAAGTGTGATATACATCTTTAAAATGCATATTACCCTAACGCATCCTAGAATTGTGTATAAGGTGATACAATTCAATTTGCCGTAACACATTTTAGTATTGGGTCCTGTTCCTTGACAAGTGTATGTCAGGGAACAGTTATCCAACACACACTTCCCCAGCCGTTGGATCATTGATCCAAAGGCTGGGATTTAAAAAAAAAAAAATCAGGCGTTCCGAGGTTTTTTTCCGCGGAAAGCATATTATTTTCGGCCTTTCTGCGCTTTTTTTCCGCGGAATGCTGTAATTACAATTTTTCCCTTAATATGTTCCGCGGATAATAACCGCGGAAGACCTGCAGATCAGTTTTATACGCGATTTCTGTAAATGCACACCTAGAGGGGGGTGAATAGGTGTATATGGCTAACTAAATTCAATTTTAACTTTTACCCGATAATGGATTACCGTTAACAGATTACAGTTCATAATGGCAAGCTGTTATGCAATGCAGAAAGAATAAAGTGCAGAAAATAAACAAGAACGCAAAGACTTTTAGCCAGGTTCGACCCCTAATCCCCTATGGTCTACGTCCTGGTTCCTTACCAACCCGGTAAGAGAATATATTATTGATCACTATAAAGAACAATTACAAGATCCAATAATATATCTCCCTTTACAACCAGATGCTGAAAACGGCTTGCTGAAACAGTATGTTTCCCATGAGTAAACAGCTCACTTGAACTCCAAAGCCTCTCTAACAAGCTTGCTCCCTTGAACACTGAATTCCTCGAGTCCCACTCCTTGAATTCCTTGGTTCCTTGAACAACTTGCTTTCTAGAACAATGAGTTCCCTAGAGCACTATACTCAACGATCACCAAGATCCCCTTGCCACTACTTCAGCAACTATTCTTTATAATAGGAACAATACATATCAAGAATAAAGTGTTCGAGTATTACAAATCAAGCTATAAACTCTCTTTATATAATATCAGCGTATATAACAATAAAGCTCAGAGTTTATATGATGTGTTTGAGAGAAAAGAGATAAGGCTTGTATATTTTGTTTCTCAAAACTTGTATCAATGTGTGCTCATGCTTGGTTACTTACAAGAAAGATTGTAAGTGTATATATATGAAAACACACAACGGCTGGTTGAAGATAAGGTATAAGAAAAAAGATTTGATTGCAAAATTATTTCTCCAACAGCTAAATTAGTTAGAGGATTTGAACGTTTGAAATGATTTAAATCTCTAACAAATCATTTTTGATAAATATACACGATT
>PHNY01206548.1:4809-19589 GCA_003724115.2 Anethum foeniculum | reverse complement strand
ACGTTAGTCACAACTCTGGAGTATTCTACTGCAGAGGAGCCTAATGCAATCGAGAAAGAAGGGTAATTTAACTCAGCTTCCTGGATACTTGTTTCGTTCGCGCAACTAACCACCCTGTTTATAATGATTCCAACTTGATCATCAGTGTAGCCTAATCCGCACAAGTATGGAATATAATCAGAAGGTTGGATGTCGTAGACAAGTCCAGGATCACTGGCTTTAGAAGGGTTCACATGGCCTGCGCCGAGAGCAAAAATGTCAGCTGGTGAACCTGTTTGATCAATAATAGGCTCATTTTTCAGGTTAAGCTGATCAGCTGTTGTCATGAGTGCGGACTTAATGGCAGCTGGTGACCAAGTTGGATGGGCGCTTTTTATTAAAGCAGCAATGCCACTTAGGTGAGGACATGACATTGATGTGCCAGAAATCATATTAAATGTTGCTTTGGTGTTTGTTATGTTATCAACCGAGACAGGCCATGCTGCAAGAATGTTGACCCCAGGGCCTATAATGTCAGGTTTTAGGATTCCAGGGCTTGCAGCACTAGGCCCTCTGGATGAAAAAGCTGCAACTGCAGGAGCTGAATCCACTCCAATCACAGTTCTATTGAATAAGATTGTGGCCACAGGTGACGATGTCGAACTAATATAGTTCTTGATTGACACTCCAGCAGAAAAGCCCACATGTGTTGCTGGAAGAACATGAGGATCAGCTAATGTAGTGTCTCCATCTACCTCTTCATTCATTAGTATCATTGCAGCACCACCAGCATCTTTCACTGCCTTTCCTCCAGCAATTCTCTGTCTATCGGGGTTGACTTCACATAAAACTACTTTTCCTTTGACATCAATGTTGTCCATTGAACCTTCAGCACACCATACTGCATATTGATCACCGCTCGAGCCAGGAAAAACAAGTGGCAACAAAGTATCCGGGAAATCTTTTGGCTGAAAGAGTGATTCGCCATATAATTCAGCCTTGTTTCCAAGAAGTGCAGTTGCTCTTATGCTTCGATCAACTGTGCTAGCTCCAACAGTGAGAATCCATGGAGCCTCGTTCCCTACAGAAGAATTATCTGGACCAGCATTCCCTGCTGAACAACTCACGAAAACACCACTCTGAATTGCACGAAATGCTCCCACAGCAATACTATCAGCATAGAAAGGGATTGAAAATCCTCCCAATGACAGCGAAAGAACATCAACACCGTCCTCGACAGCTGCATCCATTGCAGCCAAAATGTCACTTTCAGCACAGCCATCAGAACAACTTTTGTAAATTGCTAAATGAGCAAGAGGTGCCATTCCAGCAGCCGTACCATTAGCCATGCCAAAAGCATTGGCACCCTTCACAAGGTTTCCAGCTGCAGTACTAGCTGTGTGCGTTCCGTGGCCTTCCTCATCGATAGGCGGGCCAGATTCTCCAGTAACAAAATTTCTGGCACCAATCAACTTGTTATTGCATGTTGTGCCATTTAATTGACAAACCCCTTTCCACTTAGCCGGTGGAGGTGGCACACCTTCGTCACTAAATGAAGGATGATCAGGGGTAATCCCAGTGTCCAAAAGACCAATAATCACCCCTTTACCATAATTGGACTCCTTCCAAAATCCAAAGTTTTGGTGCAATCCCAAGAAATTGGGAGTATGAGTTGTGTGTAAAGCAAACACATGCTGCGGCCTAATGGATACGACCCCTTGCTTCTTCTCCATTTCTTTAGCCTCCTCCAATGATAATCGAGCAGCAAAGCCAGTGACAACTTTACTATAAGTGTGAACCATGCGTGACTGTTGGTCTAAACTTGATGATGTTTGTGGCAAAAATGAGTGGTAATAATTATTAAGGTTTTCGAAATCCGACAGAACCGTGGTATCAGGTACATGTAGATGGACAATGTAGGTCCTAAAACTGAGCAATGGCTGGGCAATGGCTGGACACAAGGGAGTTGAAAGGCTAAGCAAAGTGAGAAAGAAAAAGATGTCCATATTTCTTGTACTTCTATGTTGGGGTATTACAGTCACAATGTAGTATTTATAGTACTATAATTTGATTCAATTTAGATTTTTTAGATTTTAGTCGATTAATATAGTAAGATAATTATATATAAAGATTATAGTTGATTTTACACTTATTTTCTAAAGTCCATATAGAAATCTATTAAAATCTAATGCATTTTAGCCGGATTATTATAATAATCATAAAAAAGTACGGGCAAATTCATTAAAATTCACAATTTTACAAAACTCAAAAAAATCCATCGAATTTCGAATATAATAATATTTTAATGTAAAAATCCAAATTGAATAAAACTGTATTTTAATAATTTTTTATAATCCAAAGCAGTATATGCCAAGATTTTATAATAGCTGTGAAAATTATTATTTATAAATAACACCATACTTCAATGAATTTTATAAATAAAGATCGTATGCATCTCAAATTTTAAAATCTTTCAATGAAGATAAATACACTTTTATTGTTTTTCTATTGTTGGCAAAATGTATTGTTTTTACAATCTATTTGCCTTTGAATAAGTGTGCATCTATTATTAGTCAATTGTGAATTTTGTAGTTGGGGCTGTTTGTATTTGCAATACAAAAAAATCCAGTTTTAAAAACATAAACTTTTACTACTTGTTAGAAGATGAACATTTCATGAAGAAGATGATCTAAAATGCACAATATTCTCATAAACTTCAATGAATGAAAAGTTAGTTACATTGATACCACACAATTTCATCTCTCTCGCTGTATAAGCTAGTGACCTTCTATATAAAGATGTAACAACTTTCTAACAGAATGAAGATGAGCTGGCAAGCTTTGTTTACATCACACTGTGCCAGCTTTGTTTACATCATACTTAGCTCACTTAAGTTGCTTACAATATATTAGTATAGCTAACATGGTCAGGCACCTTTTAAATTATTTTCCATACACCATCACATATCTGACTAGTTACTTTCTCCCTACTCCCAACTATTCAATCGGGATTGAATTACAAATTTAGCCTCAACAACTTATGTGACATTTTAATCAAGCTATTATTACTACTGCATACCTATGTACTAGGTAACATAAGAAAAACGCGCCAACGCCCCAAATCAAGCCACCACAAATAATACTCCCTGTTTTTTACGCTGGGTGGTGGAGGGCTTGACACGTATTTTAAGATTTATAAAAAATATAATTTTATAAATTTTTTTGGAATTTTTTTTGTATAAAAATATAATAGTTTAATTTTTATTTAGAAAAAAAAATTTAAAATAAATTATAAATTATATTTTATAAGAGTCTTAAAATGTTCGAGTGCACAGTTCCAACCTAAAGAATGTGATGAGACACGTAGAGTTTGAGTTTTACTAGATAGTAGTAGTTGATATAATGATATTACAAACTAAGCAGGACCGATCGACACTTGCAAAGTGATGCAGGAGGATCTTCGGTGAAGACACGATCAACCAGAGGACTGCATGAACATGTAAAATATATATGACCGTAGCTTTTGAATATTAAGATGGAAGATATTGCAGGCTCATGCTCATGTTCATGCTATTTTATTTTATATTTAATTTTAGTTAAATTTATTTTTTATTTTGTATCGGTATATAAAGAATCTTAGGATATAATGTATGCCATCATAAATTTATCAGAAATGAAGTTTAATATCGAACGTAATTAGTTATTAGTTTACTAGTTAAACATTAGAAAATAAAAATCTCATTCACTAAATTACTAGTTATTAGTTTACTAGTTAAACATTAGAAAATAAAAATCTCATTCACAAAATTACTGTCGCGAGAATCTCAAATTGGAAGTTTAATATCAAGCTAACAACACATGTATGTGCGTAGGAGCAGACGCAAACTGGAAGTAGCACACAGAGAACTGTGGAATCACACGTGTGAAACAAGAAGGCAACAGAGGAGAAGCACTACTTGACATTGCCAAGTGGACATTGTCCTAGATTTCCTGTTGCTGACCAGGCATAATATATTTATTCTCAAATTTCCCTCCACACAAAATGAAGCTAGCCTTATCTTTAAGTATTTTCCAAATTTCTAATAATTTTTAAAAAACAAAACCAGCACACATCTCATTTCTTTCTTCACCACCATTATCATTATTAATTCAGCATCTCCAGCACCAAAAATGGCTGCTGCCACAAGACTGGCATTTACCATAACTACCCCTAAATTCTATACTCCCCCTTTCCGTACACCCTTCATTTCTTTACCTTCTTCAAGGGTTCATCAGTCATTTCACTCCATCAGTAGACACCCTCTGTGCACTTCCTGCAGATTCATTGTTTTTTCCCCTAGGGCTACTGCTGATCAGCCAGGTCTGTCACTCTGTCTGTACTTTTTTCAAATGATCTTGAATTATGTATATGAGTGTATATATGTATCTTTACTTTCACAGTAGTGCACTATTAGTCTCAAACTAAGTAGCATGCATCACTAATTATAGATTTATTGGATATGTTTACAGCTGGGTTGAGGATCATATAATTTAATTACCTTCATTTAAAACTCTTGAATACCAAGTGTGATGGGATAACCTAGTGGTAAGGTTGATTCGAATTGCATTCGTAATTTTTCAGGGGCAAATATTGATAGGCCAAAAGATTAAATTTAACTAGTTGTACGTTGTAACTACTAAAGAAATTCTAGGCATGCTGCGTACCGCTGGCTTTGAAAACAATTTGAGTTGTTTACAACTGCTTTTAGTTATATATCAATTTCCTAACTACTCTGTTCGTGCAGGCCAGGTCAAGGAAGATGAGATCGAAGACAGTAAGATATTGCCTTATTGTAGCTTAGAGAAAAAGAAGAAATCAATGGGGGAAATGGAACAGGACTTTCTGCAAGCACTACAGGTATTGTTTTCGATTTCCCTCCTCTCTCTTTCTTTTGCTAAGTGATTTGCCTCTCAATTTTATTTTTCTTTTGCTAAGTGATTTGCCTCCTGTTTATTATTGAAACAACATGAATTGTCTATATGTAGATTTTTATTTCTTGAATTGCCTCTTAAATTATTCTAACAATCATTGTTTAGGCTTTTAGCTAATTTAACAATCCCACTTATATTGCTACAGAAGTCGGTATGTTAATTTGCTGACTATTAGATATTTGCCAATATGCTATATTCCGCCGCTCAAGATACATTTCGATTTAAAATTATAGCCTTAAATATGCAGTACAATTGGGACATACTTCGATCAATATTTAATCAATTATACCTCAACAATTTTCCTAATCACATTATTAAGCAATAAATTAGTGACATAAAGCTTTAAAATTAGTCCACTTAATGCTAGAAAGCTCTAGAATTTCTCTATTAGCAAGAAAAAAAAAACTTATCTACTAATTCAGTAGTTTGAAAACGGTTTATTCTATAACTGCGATCTTAGGATTCAAAATTTTGCTCAAGCACCTCCATTTTAGTACTTCCATATTCCGAGAAGCTTATATGGTAGATTTAAAATAAACAATGTATAGTAATTTCAAAGAATTAACAATATATTTTATCTGCATAATCCTAATTCTTTAAGAAATTGTTGATTATATACTGAGTTTCCTCGCGCATTCTGTTTCAGTCATTCTATTACGAAGGAAAGGCTATTATGTCAAATGAGGAATTCGATAACCTCAAGGAAGAGCTAATGTGGGAAGGAAGCAGTGTTGTTATGCTTAGTACGCTTTACTTCCCTCTCTTTCAAGGCATCTATGTTTTCTTTAGTTCCTTGTATTTGTTCATCAATATTTTGTAATCTTACATGTAGGCTCTGATGAGCAGAAATTTTTGGAAGCTTCTATGGCTTATGTATCAGGAAATCCTATCATGACTGACGAAGAATTTGACAAATTAAAGCTGCAACTGAAGGTCGGTAGGCCTGCATACGTGTCTATAGATCATTCCACAAAATAGATGCATTCAAGGGGTGCATTTGTTTAATGCAATATTTTTGACATTTATTATCAAATATTTTAGAAGTTCTATTGAAACATTAACCTCAGCTAAAATTACTTGATTGTCGAAAGAAGATGCATTACAGCAGAACCTCTGAATACAAAAAAGTTTACCATGTCTAAAATGTTTAATTAGGATTTTTGGTTGTGATTGCTGGTCCTAAATATTTTATATATGTTGCTTGTCCCTTAATGTGTTCTCTTCATATCATAGCCACTCAGCTTATTTAAATACAGGCCTGACCTTGTTACAACTAGTTTCTCTGCAAAAATTAGATACAATAAATAGAACAGCAAAATCTTTATCGCTCAGTACACCATTCTATCTGGCCTTCTATTGCATGTACTAACAAGTTGTTGCTGGTCTCTAGATGGATGGGAGTGATATTGTTGTTGAAGGACCGCGATGCAGTCTTCGTAGTAGAAAGGTGTGTGCATGCGTATCCAAATTATGTGCATATGTATTTAGTTTATTTCAATCATTTGTTTAAAAGGTGACAACCACACACTAAAAAAAATCACAGCTTCATTAGTGACTTGTATATGTAAGGAAAATTTCTTTACGGGTTGTACCTGATGTTCATTTTATGATTGCACACTGTAGGTTATATTAGCTTAATACTACTAAACACCATGTCCTTTCCACATCCAGCCTCTATAATGCATGAGCTAGTCTTCAATTTGTTATATTATAAAAGTTCTACAAAATTATATGATTTTATGTTTGCTTATTGGTTAAGTGGAAATGGATGGGAATCTGGGATGCTTGTATTCTCCAAATCTGAAATGCATCTTAGCAACTCTCCCATATAAAGGATTGAGGTGCTTATCAATAACCCCCCTGAGTTGAAACCATTTTTTTTTGTCAGGCCCTGAGTTGAATCTTTGAATGTTAAATGCTAATCTATTTGAAGCTTAGTCGTCCTGATTTTTTTCTTTTTTTAAAATTTTTAGTACTTACACTGAAGTGAATAAGATATATATTGATTTCTTAAGGTATTTACTTCAGTTAATGCTGATATGATTTAAGCATAAATTGATTGTAAAATGCCCTGCAGGTGTACAGTGACTTATATGTTGACTATCTCAAAATGTTCCTGTTGAATGTCCCTGCTGCTGTGGTTGCATTAGGATTGTAAGTGTTGTATACTTCATTACATATGCTGAAATTGAAATCTGACTATCCGCATACGGCAGCCAATCAGCCTAAGTTTTTCTGTTAATGTAACCACTAGGTACTATACTCTCTTATAGATTAAGTATCCCAATTATGTTCATAGCTTCTGGGTGAACATTTATACAGGTTCCACTGTTCCACTAGTAAAGGATTACATCTTTATAAGAGCTAATTGTGTTTTTTGTCATTAGTTTGAATTTGGTCGATAAACAATAGCTTTCTTAAATGCTCACCGAATACGAACGAATACTCACCCATTACTGACAGAATATGTTTATCTGTAAGTCATAACAAAAAATTATATTATAAGTTTTGATATTTAGTTTATATAATTCATCTAGGAATCAAGTGAATATTTCAGTTTATGCAGTTTCCATTTTTTCCTATTATAATACCCCATTACTGCGGAAAATTCTTAAATTAAGTCATTAAAAGTAAAAAAAAAATCCATCTGAAAAGGAGTTGTACAAGTGAATAACTCAGTAACATTAAGCATTGTAACTTTGGTTACATCCTCAAACTAGAAAAAAAATAAGCGCTTTTATTTTGATCAATATACTCTAGTGTATAGAAAGTACAGTAATAATATTTAAATTTGTTTTTTTTATTCATCCCTCTGCTTTTCCTTGGGTAGATTTTGTTAATAATATAGTGTAGTTTCCTTGGGAACTTCCTTAGGAAGTTATGTGTAAACATAGTGTAGTTACTTCTGGTGGCTTAAGCCTATCCTTATCTATAATTGCATCACACAACATAATCTCGTATCCTGCTGTCTGTAATCCATTGCGAAAAGAAGCATGTATGTCCTCAAAAGAAGCAGAAGAATGCTTCATCTGTGAAATAGTTAAGCTATTTGTTAAGAAGCATGTATGAGGATCTTGTTTTTAGAATAGCTTAGATCCTCAACTAACCATTTGATTATAAATGTTTGCCATAACAAGTCCTCTTAACAAATGATTCATTTTTAAGCTTTAATTGAATAAGAAATTGTCACGAATCTCTAATATATGGTTTAATAGCGCGATTTTAGTGGCATCTGGAACTCAGCAGGTCATTAACTGTTTGTTTACTTGTTCACAGATTTTTCTTCCTGGACGACTTGACAGGATTTGAAATTACATACCTTTTGGAGGTATTAGATCGCCTCTCTAATCTCTCTGAAGTAATAGTGTGATACGTATATTAATTCTAATACCTATATTCGATTGGAGAATTGATTCATGGACCCAAAGTTTTTTGCCAAATTGTTTTTCTAAAGTTGGCTCATGGTCTATGTAATACAGGCATACTATCATGCCACATCAGTATGGATACACATTCAGGATATATTAATTAGTCCACATATCATATATCCTCACTTGATTATTATCTCCCCAACACCTAGGTTAATTTATTAATCTTGAACTTTTCATAACACTAAAAATACAGTATGTTCAGTATCGCCTGTTAAAATAAGCAAATGTTGGAAAGATATTAATTTACGAATCATCGCTAGCTTTATTTCATTTCAATTAAATGCATGTTGTATAATTTAGAGATCAAAATGCTTAGTAAGTGAATGATACACTGGAAATACTAAATTTTCATTTGATGATTCTATTTTATACGTTCTATTACATTTTTAGAAGCTTGAATACAATGGAACAAGCAAAAAAGTTTGCCTGTGACTCACATATAATAAAATAAAAAATTGTCCGCGATTTGAAGCGGGTTCATTGTCAGGCCACTTATTTTTGCTTCCACATGTGACTATTTCAGTACTAAAAATATCTTGCTGAATTATTATTTCTGAGTTCTTGAGTTGTGCAGCTTCCAGAGCCATACAGCTTTATCTTCACCTGGTTTGCTGCATTGCCGGTCATTTTGTACTTATCTAATACATTTACAAACTTCATTGTAAAAGACTTTTTGATCTTAAAGGTAAATATTTCCTTCTATCACTAATGCAATATTTCCATATATGTGATAATTGTTAGTACATAATGTAATTGAATAACATAATGTTTTAGGGTCCCTGCCCAAACTGCGGTACAGAGAACACTTCTTTCTTTGGGACCATCCTTTCAATATCTAATGGCGGTTCAACCAACAACATTAAGTGCACAAAGTAAGTTTCGACTTGGTTGATATGATTATACCTCTGGTATATTTGTCCTGGTAATGATAAAATGTTTCACAATACTTCCTTCAGCTGTCAGACAGCCTTGGTCTATGATTCAAGAACACGCTTGATAACGCTGCCAGAAGGAACTTAAGAGTAGGTTTTTTTCATCCATCATCTTAAACTCTTTCTCAGTTATGACCCGACTAAAAAATTGAAGCAAGTCAGATGTTAAGATTCAGTATTGCCTTCATATTTTTTTGAAATACTGAACAGAATTAATTACTCTGCATGCCCTAATACAAAGGGTTCACTTCTTTATAAAGACCTTTTATTTATATATAAATGATAAATTCAAGCCTCTAATGCAGTGGCACTCTATGTGAAGGGATCAACTAAGCAAGTGGCATTAAGATCTGAAAAACATGCATATATAACAGTAAGAGGAAACCTTGGTCCTTGGAGAAAAAGGTTTCTGTGTGGTAGTGGCAATTGTGTTGTCTAATGTGTAGTACCTCGGATAGGCTTTGTCCTCTGCCAGAGTGATGTGCAGTCAATTGTAATTATATCTTGTATTACAGATTATGGTATGTATAGATATCAGGTGCTATCAAATCAGTTTCTGCACCAATTCCTGTGATTTTGTTGTAACATATTATCCTAATCATGGTCAAACATGCATGATAAAATTGCATAGTTGGATCAGCTTAGATTTTCCATAAAAAAATATGGAGCTACACCCGGTGGATCACACTAACGATAGTATTCTGTAAGCTCAACTCGGTTCGTTTACAACTGATAATGTACGCAATTTAACTTGTGTTCTTCATAAACAGAAAATAAGTTGTGAATTCGAACATATGATCTATCTAATAGTTAATAAAATACATAATCGTCTTTCTAGAGAATAATCAAAAAGATTGTTTGGATAACTTTGAATAAGTAACATAATATATATACTAAATAGGCACTCGACTTCAGCGTGTAACACGCATTTTCCGAGCAATCACCAGAGAATCTAGCAGCAATCAACATTTTATCCTGTTCACTAGGTTAAACATAACAACTCGACAAGGTGCTGGGATAACTCTAGACATATGTTCGCATTGACTTTAGATTCTTAAACTATAAAAATAGGAACACATTGTAGATGACGCTACTATGCAATACATGCCCGCACGTTGTCTTTCTTTTTAACCGACCTTTTTTCTAAAGACTCTAATAACTAACTGCTACATATCTTTGTCAAAACTAGAACACCCAAGTGGGAGAGGACTATGTTCATTTTAACGTCTTTAGTTATGGATACATATGCAACGTATTTTGACTTTTGTAAACAATTATTTATGTTCGTGACAATCACCACACACCAACCAATTGTAACCCAAATTCCATTTTTCGGATTTGTAATTGGATGTATATATAAGGATTGCATGCACAATTCTTTGAGCAACTTGAGAGCTACTAACAAACAACTTGTCCAACATAAAAAGAACAGCAATGGCTTCTTTGGTTCATATATGGAGCTTCAAACTCCTAATTATGTCATTTCTAGCTATGAACTTGAGTAAATCCATTGCTGTACGAATATATCGACCTGGCCCGTGGTCTCTTTCCCATGCTACATTTTATGGCGACGAGTCTGCCTCTGAAACAATGGGTACGTACGCGTGTCTTCTTATTTATTAAGTGAATGCAAGTATGTAAAATTGTTATATATATATTCTAAACTTTTTCTGTTTGGCTAATATTCAGGAGGAGCCTGCGGCTATGGAAACTTGTTCAACAATGGTTATGGTACAGATACAGCAGCATTGAGCTCAACATTGTTTAAAAACGGATATGCATGTGGAACTTGTTATCAGATTAAGTGTGTTTATTCTCCTTGGTGCTACAAAGGGTCACCTTATGCGACCATAACAGCCACCAACTTATGCCCTCCCAACTGGTCTCAAGACTCCAACAATGGTGGGTGGTGCAACCCCCCACGTACACACTTCGACTTGGCCAAACCTGCATTCATGAAAATTGCTCAGTGGAAGGCTGGCATTGTCCCTGTCATGTACCGCAGGTACGCTTACATGCTTGTACTTTATCTTATGCAGCAAAACTAGTACTTCTAACAAAATTAATGTAAGACAACTAAACAGGACCTCAAATGCAGAATTCACAAATTTACATTGATTTTTGCAGAGTGCCATGTGTCAAACGGGATGGCCTGCGGTTCACTTTTCAAGGAAATGGCTATTGGCTTTTGGTGTATGTGATGAATGTTGCTGGAGGAGGTGACGTTGCAAATATGTGGGTAAAAGGTACCAGGACAGGATGGATTAGCATGAGCCACAACTGGGGAGCTTCATACCAGGCTTTTGCAACATTAGGAGGTCAAGCTCTTTCTTTCAAGCTCACTTCATACACTTCCAGAGAAACTATATTTGCCTGGAATGTTGCCCCTGCAAATTGGAATGTCGGGCTAACTTACAAATCAGGGGCAAATTTTCATTGAAGTGCGCTATAGCACATCGATCATTTGTCAATATTTTTGTTCGCAGTTTCTATCCTGAAGCATTTCCTAAATTCAGGCTTTTTTGTATGTTTGAAATCCAAAGAGTCTCTAGCCCGTTCACTTTTTAATAGTCATGAAAGGGTAGAGTTAGTTGTCTGTACACTCACTTGAAGTTCATCAATTGCCAATAAATTATTAATGTTACTGGTAAAACTTGCCATGTAACTGGAGGTGTTATTCTGCTCTGGCCTTTTTGCAACTTAAACTCATTTTCCTTCACTATAATGCTTGATTATTCCTTTGAAAGTAGCAATTCACTTTGCGACAAAAGACTAACTGAAGACGCCTCAAGAAGCAGTAAGTAGCTCAATACTAAAGCGAGGATACATGTTATCGAACACAACCATATATATTGGTTTCCCGGTGCAGAGGCAGAGAGATGCCTAAAAAGAATTTGGCTTACTTTGCTCTCCAAGCTTTCCCTTCTTTGGACTCTTAAAATATAACCCACATTCTTTAGATCATATCTTTTAACTTCTAATTACCTCTTCTAACTTTCGGCTCCAGATGTTTAGTGAAAAATTAGTCAAATTTCTTCTACTAGAAAATAATATAATATGACACGGAGTGTAAGTTGAGTACATGGAGATTTTACACCTCTCCGAAGGATGTAAGATGTTTAGGGTAACATAAAATCATGTTAAACACTAGCTATTACTTTGCATGCCTAGATTTTATTTGATGGTTATGTTGTTTGCCATTTTTCACCTTTGCAGTTTTTTGCTCATCGTACCATCCACACTGTATACATCTTGGGTTTTGATGCTTTTTTGTAATATAGCATATTGTTCCAAACTTGCAAGTTTTAACATATTTCACACAAATTCTCGAAATTTGGGGGTTTTAACAGGAATCACACTCGCTACTCGATCAAAGTTGAGCACAACTTATCCTCCATTGACCTATTTGATTTGTTTTGGTTCCTGTCATGCCAATGTTGTTTCCCTGTAAAAGTTAACCGACTTGAAAGACATCTCAACAAAGCGTACTATTATAAATACACTATAAAAGTTAGAAGCTCGGTCAATCTGTTCCAGTTATACATTTATAGTTACAATGGACGATGAAGAGACAATGAATGTTTATGGTCTTCACTCTTCAGAACAAAAACTCAAAATATTGTAGCATAAAAGATGAATTACAACCTTAGAACGATTTTAAAATAAATTGTATGTAGTAGTAAAGAGAGAGGTCTTTTTTGACGCGTTTATAAACAAAGTATATGTTGCATCTAAACATTTGAATTTTACTTCAATTTATTTTCTGTGTGACAGAATTTAGTTCAGCAACACCTGATTATGGGGTAATTCGTCTTAATTCTGGCAGTCCTAAGAACAAACCGGTCTCAACATCCTCCATTTCTCTTCTTGAATCTTTTTCAGATCTATTATCTGGCTCTGCTTCTTGCAATTCAGACTGCAACCAGTTCAAGCCCATGTTGATCATGCATTCGTGAAATAATTTGTTTTAATTTTTGTACAGATAGTAATTAAAGAAATTAGACTAACCTTCTTTAATTCTTCGTTTTGTTTAGCTAATCTTCTCTCCTGTATTACATACATATAAGAAATTGTAAACATACAAACATACATGTGTATGTGCATACACTGGCCGGTGTGAGTAATATGTAGGTATATGAAGGTTGAAATTGTTGTATGTTAGTTATGTATACCTCATTCTTCAGCTGCTCTATCTGCTGCTTGAACAACTCATACTGCAAGTAGGAAACAAACACATACTATTAAATTGTGCTTAGATGCTGTAAGCCTCTCTATCTCAAAAACGAAACTCATGTAATAAACCCCATTATTAATCTATCAATGTGGCCTACTCCGTAAAGTAAACTTGCATCAAGAGCATGTACACATACCTTTCTTGCCCTAACGTGTTTTAAGCTTCGGTCTAAATCGTTTTCTATCTTTTGCAACTCATCAACAGTGTAAGACTCTAAACCGACTCCCATGAGCTTTCTGCGTTAAGAATAAAAAAGGTCATTATCGTTAATTGTAATCAAATGGCCAATTTATTTGATTGTCAGAAGCTAAAGTAATATCACCAAACGTGATCTTACTCTTTACATTCTTCAAGCTGCTTGATCTTTTCGGACATGGTTGCAACTTCTTCCTCTAGAACATGCTGCAGTTATAATTATATAGATTCTACTATTAGTTAGACAATAAGTTGATTTCTGTCTCCTAAACTTAGCCGTTATTGAGGTTTAAGAAAGTTAAAACCTGATGCTTCCTCTGTCAGTTAAGAAGAATAAAAGTTGGGAATATGATCAAATTTGAACTATTTTGTTAGTATAAATTCATAACATTTGTTCACAATTACAAGGTTGGACTATAGTTTGTTGCTCCTGATTCAAATTCAGTGCTCATATACTGTATAACTAATCCGATTTCACCCATTGATTCCAGCAAGATGTATCACAGTTGCAGCAGATTACTGTTCATCTGGGAACTATCTCATATCTAATATCAACGAATTTCATTTAAGTACACATCGTATTCCTTTTAAAGTAAGCATCTGAGAGTTTCATAATTACTGTTGATCTTGTTATATATACAAGCACTAATTAGTTATCTAAGTCGGTTCTCAGGAGTAAAGTTGTGCTGATAAATGTTTTGTAATCAGCTGCATTGGTGTAAAAAGTTACTAGGCTTATCAAACAAATTGTTCAAGTTCAATTTTAGAAATAAGAATGTGACCTCCGGATTTTCTTCAACTGCTGTAGTTTTTCCGGATTCCAGGTTCTTGCCAATCTTCAGATACCGTTCGATTGTAACATTTATACTGAATGCAGATGTTAAATCCAGATTAGTCCACAATATCTTTCATACTTTGTGTGTGCGTAGAGAGAGGGGGAGAGAGTTTTAGACATTCCATTGAAAAATTAGCTAGATGTAGAAAACAACTGAACCACAATGTCTAGCATATAGAAGGAAAGGGATAAAGTCTCTGGTAC
>PHNY01206445.1:0-13507 GCA_003724115.2 Anethum foeniculum | reverse complement strand
AAATTATAATTATAAATTACCAACCAATTACCCTTTTTAACTAAAACATAAAATCAATTATGTAAAATCAATTCAATTTAAATTAATGATATAATTTTTTAAATTTAAATTACATTTAAAAAATTATACAATATAAACAAAATCCGTGCATAGCACGGGATTTAAGCTAGTATATATTAATTACGTCTAACTCTTTAATTATTGATCATTTTATATTTATCATTACTTCTTTATACGGGAGACCAAATAAACCAACAGGGGAGAAGGATAAAAGGACAAAAGGTAACCGACACCTTATGTGGAACCAAAATCCATCCTAGTAACTTTTTTCTCTTTAGTAAAATTTTTAGGTAAGAAGACATTTATCGGAGTGGTACTCTTTATATTGGTTCCTTATCTTTGTTTTGAGGGCAGTTTTGCTTTTCTGGTAACAATAACCTTAACAGCTTTCATAAACATGTTTCCAAGTCCAAATATAAGTAATTTGACATAAAATTGCACTTCAACGATATTTTAGTGGCTTCTTAGAGCATCTCAAACCATAATAATTTTTATCTATATTTATTATTTATCATAGGTGTACAAATTATAGGGGTTTAGTTTCAAAAATCATACTTACGGGACACCCTATCCCCAATAATTTTTAGGAAAGAAAAAAATCAAACCCCTTATTTAGTGGAGAAAAAAGCAAACCCCTATAATGTTGCGTCATC
The DNA here is from genome assembly GCA_003724115.2 of Anethum foeniculum. NCBI lineage: Eukaryota > Viridiplantae > Streptophyta > Magnoliopsida > Apiales > Apiaceae > Anethum > Anethum foeniculum. The sequence continues at coordinate 12,794 of PHNY01206445.1, read as the reverse complement.
GTCGGTCCCTATAATACAATATAATATCTATTCCAACCATTCACTCCTTACCTATATTATCTAAAATATTGAATAAATATTATTTTTTAATTTATATATAGCTGATATAGATAACACCATTGGAGTAAAATAACTTTTTTATTTTCTATATTTTAGGTAACAATTATTTTATTATATTTTAGGAAAGCAAAATATGAGTTAACCTTGAAGATACTCTTATATCACTGACCATCTATTATATCATTTTGTCAATAAAAAAATTATTTCTCTGTCTTCAAATTAATAATAATAATAATAATAATAATAATAATAATAATAATAATAATAATAATAATAATAATAATAATAAAGAAGGAATATAAGAATAACTATTGCAGTTAAACGATATCCTTTTCCCTCTCTTTAAATTTATAATAATAATAATAATAATAATAAATAAATAAATAAATAAGGAGTATAAGGATAATTATTGGACTTGAAATATAAAATAATATCCTCAATCACTAAAACCTACTAGAATATTGTCGGATTTGCTCGAAGGACTTCATTATATTGAAAATACTCTTATAATACAATACAAATTACGACAATATTGAAAAATAAGTGTTAGTCATATTTTTACAAAATACTTTTTTTACACAAACTAAACATTCATGTAATTTAATAATATATTAAATCAACATTTTGAATAGATTTTCTAATAAATTTACATTTTTTTACGAATCATTCCCGATTTCAGAAATCGGAACTAATAAATTGAAATATATATTTATAATTTATTAGACGAATTGAAAAAATTATTTAATTTATCAATAATTTATTAAATCATTCAAATATTTTTAACTGATTTATCGTCCATTGTTACAAAAGCTTTCACCCTGCACATTAATTTTCCAAATACACAGTTTGTCCCATCACACAGACTCCAAAATAGTTTCCAACTTATTCAAAGTATGGGAACATTACTTATTACCAGGAGACAGGTTTTCTGTCAGGCACTTCATCGAACACTTTCCATTTCTTGGACATCCCACCCATTTCCGTTGAATTATAGCTTGTGTACCCAACCAGATGCCAATTCAAGCTCACCCGAGCTGGATAATGAAGAACAAAGTAGTTTGTGTAGGAGAATTGAGAAGCTCCCAAAACAAGAACCTGTTTGTTCTGCATTTCAGAGCTGGATGGGTGATGGGTTCCCTGTTCACAGAGGAGATATTTTCTATACAATCAATCGTTTACGCAAGCGTAGACAAAACAAACGTGCCCTTCAGGTAGTTCTTTTATTCAGTGGGAGTGTTGAAATTTTGATATTGCTTGCAATGTGCTTGTTTTTATGCGTGAAATGAATATTTTTAATGTATTGTATGTGTAAGGTCTTTATAGAAACTGCCTCTCTCTGTCTGCTCATTGCAGTTTATGGTCAGGATACAGAGTAATTTGACTCTTTACGGACCCTGCTTTCGAGTGTAATTTTGGTTTGATTCAATGTTTCTTTTTGTTGGAAGCAGTTGAAGTATGCAGCTGAGTGTACATTTTATTCATTTTAGGTTACTTGAATAATTGAAAACCACATATACTATTAATAAATTACATTATTCAAGCCCAAAAACTGGACTGAAATTTAGAAGATACCGATATGATACTTGTACATTTTTGGTTAATTAGTTAGTTTACACAATTGTGCTGTTTTTTGAGAAGTCAGATGTGAATTGGTAAGGAGTTGTATCGGCACCTTTGGAAACGCCTTCAAAATTTTATGCAGTATCTGATTTTGTAATATGGAGTAACATAGTGGATTTTGTACATACTAAGATTTAAATTGAATTCATTTTGTTAACTTTTAAAAAAAAAAAAAAAAAAAGAAATGTGGATAGCACATTTTTCTGTTCACAGCAAAGTTGATAGCATGATAGGAGAAATCACCTGATTGTAATTGATATTGTCCTTCTGTTCCGCAGGTGATGGAATGGGTGATTAGGGAAAAACCATATATGCCAAAGGAACTAGACTACTCATATCTGTTGGAATTTACAACTAAGCTTCATGGGGTTTCACAAGGTGAGAAGCTCTTTTCTTGTGTTCCCTCTGAGTTTCAAAGTGAGCTGCTTTACAACAATCTTGTAATGGCATGTTTGGATAAGGGCAAGATAACACTTTCGCTTGCTTATATGAGGAAAATGAGGGGACTTGGTTATTCTATTTCACACTTAATCTTCAACCGGCTCATTATCCTCCATTCATCTCCTGGACGTAAGAAAGCCATTCCAAAAATTCTCACACAGATGAAAGCTGATAATGTGGTTCCCCATGTTTCCACATATAACATTCTGTTAAAATTAGAAGCTAACCAACATAACATTGAAGGGTTGGTAAAGGTATACGGGGATATGAAACAAACAAAGATTGAACCCAATGAAATATCATACTGCATATTGGCGACTGCACATGCTGTAGCTAGGTTGTTTACTGTGTGTGAGGTTTATGTTGAGGCCATAGAGAAGAGCATGACAGGGAAAATTTGGTCAACATTTGACGTCCTAATTATATTATACGGTTGCTTGGGGAAGAAGAAGGAACTTGAAAGGATTTGGAGTACTGTGCAAAACCATCCTCATGTGTCTTCAAAGAGTTTTGTACTGGCGATCGAAGCATTTGGTAAGGTTGGAGAGGTGAATCGTTCTGAAGAGCTTTATTATGAAATGAAAACAAGTAAAGGAGTGACATGCACTGAGCAATTCAATTCACTGATATCTGTTTACTGCAAACATGGGTTCATTAGCAAAGCCACTGCATTGTACAGAGAGATAGACAAAGTTGGATGCAAACCAAATGCCATAACATTTCGACACCTTGCCGTTGGTTGCTTGAAGGCAGGCTTAGTAAAAGAAGCTCTTAAAACCCTGGAGTTAGGGATGGATTTTACAACAATCACCACGATTAGAAATTCGAGCCCATGGCTGGAGACAACTCACTCATTAACTGATATATTTGCGGAAAAAGGTGATGTAGAGATTGTTGAGAAGTTATTTGAAGAATTGAAGAAGGCAAATTATACCAAGTATACTTTTGTTTACAACACTTTAATTAAGGCTTACATAAAGGCCAAGATCTATGATCCAAATCTTCTGAGAAGGATGATCCTGGGAGGGGCTAGGCCAGATTCTGAGACCTATAGTTTATTGAAGCTGATTGAGCAATACCGTACCTAGTTGTATGACTATTATTATTAGATATTTCAGTCTAATGTTGCCATAAAGTTCGAAATACAGATATTGTGATTCAATCTAATAGTCGTGCAGAAATCTGAAGGATCATTATGGGACTGGAGGGACGAAACTTTTTATATGCTCGTGATAGTTAAGTAACGTGGTATTATTGCTGAAATTGAATATTTTTTCCCAAGTGAAATCCATTGATTTATTGACTTCTCTTAGGCAGTCCATATTCTTTGCAGTGCTTTGACAGTTAACATGCTGTCTTGTCATTCGTTTTTTTTTCAAGTAGGTCTGTATTATGCCAAATTGATCAATCGAGGAAATCTTAAGGAGGTTATTTATTACTCGATGGAGCGGGCAATGAAAGAGGCAAGCTGGTGTGATTTAGCTAGCAAGAATCTGAGGTCAATTCTGAAGAACTTACTCTTTCTTCTGTTGTATTTTTAGTATTTAATCTAATACATGTTATATCTTCCTGTACAAATTTATATATGTGTGATGTGCATTAAAATTTTTGTATGCTACTTATCTGCCTATGTCGGTTGCCCAATACACATCTGGAATGAACTATACATGTCAAACTAGCATAAAAGCCCGTGCGAGGCACGGGCCTCTAGTTTAAATTATATATTTATTGTATTTTATGTTTTTTTTTCATTTTTTTTTTAATTCAGCTACTTATAAATCCCAATAATAAAATATTATGTATATTCACACATATTAAGTGTGTGATAAAAAACACATATGGAAGAGTGATAATAGTGGTATTGTGGTGTGCAAGCTAATGTTTAGACCCAGATTCAATTCCTCGCAAATCATTTTTTAAAAATTATATAATAAATAAATGGGTAAAGTAGTCATTTACAAATAGCATATTTTTAAAAATATAAAAAATAAATGGGTAAATTAGTCATTTCACATAAAACCATGGCTCATTTCGATTATACATGGGGTATAATTGCAATTCAACTTGTTAATAAAATGGCTTATTTTATTTGCTTCTTTAAAAATGTAATAAATAAATGGGTAAATTTATCATTTCACATGAAACCATGACTCATTTCAATTATACATGGGGTATAATTGTAATTTAACTGGTGAATAAAATGGCTCATTTTATTTGCTCATTTGGAAACCATGTTGGAATTTAATATATATAATAGAATAATAGATAGATAGATAATAGATTTTGCTAGAAATTATGGAAAAAAAATGACGTGTTAAGCTCTTACAGGATGTATATATTCTGGGTAACATGTGATGTAAGCATTTATGCTATAAATTCATTGATAAGAGCAATAGCTTAATGAAACCGGAAATAATTTTTTTCATATAATTAAAAGTCCATATTTTAGTAGAGAATTTTTATTCTGGTCTAAATGATCATCTATCGTTGTTAATTAGACGACAAAAAATTCCAAACAGGACAACATCCGGTCCTTAGCACACAACTTGCATATTGAACACGACACAAACTTTTCACTGCATTTTTACTAGATAAATTCTAGTTGCTCCATATGACATATTTTTCAACATGGTGGGATGTCAAAAGGTCTTGACAAAATATTTTGTTCAGAGCATTTTCCATTACTTACAAATTACAATAAAAGTCATCTTCATTCCCCATTCTGCGTGCCGCTCAAAATGACAATGCATCAACCACACACCTGTAAATGATTTGCTTAATTAAACATACATAAATTAGTTATACCTATTAAATTCTAGATTCTAAATTCTAAATGAAAAATTGTACCTGGATTGTCTGCCCTATATCTGATAGCTGTCCAACCATTTCTAGGACTGAAACAGTATTTACTAGAGGTATCTAAACAAGATTATAATTCTAAGGATCCTTCTTTATGTCAAAATTCCCGAGTGCCCGACCTACGACAAACACTGTATCCATGTAAATGTACTGGATGTTCTATCTCAAATAACAATTTTGTTCCTTGATAAACAATTTCTAATGTTGAATTGAACGGAATAACTGTAACTTCTGTTCCCTTTCTTGGCGTTCGGAGTGCATCTGAAATATTACTGCTTGTATAGTTGTATTTTCACGTTGGATCCTGAGGAAAATCTTCTCGACACATACCTTTAATGCCATTATAATAAGCTTCCAAAATTTTAATCTTCTTCAGGGATTGATACATTACATTATTTATACTTGCTCTTAACCTCATTTTGTATGGGGTACTGCAATCAAGAGTATTGTTACATGGTATAGTGTTCATTAAAAATGTAAACAGAAAGTTCTTGTTTATCTCCAACGGTACATTATAGGATGAGCAGCACTGGCTAAACTTCTAAGACTTCCGCTGAAACTTTGTGATGCAGTTGAATTGTGACATTTGGAAGAATAGGTAGAGATGGTGGCGAAGACGGGGTATAAGTGCCTCGATGTTCAAGTATAGCTGTGGTGATGGTGTTGTCGTAAGGAGCTCTACCACGTCCACTGCCGACAAATACCCTAGCAGCCATATAATAAAGATTAGGTTTTTGGTTTGCTTTTAATAAACAATCGAAGCACATTAGAAAATTTTGATTGTTGGAACTCTTGCAACCTTTGTACTTACAATAATATATATAAAGGTCTAGTCATCTGAATGAGATATGAGTCTTTATTATACGACCACTTATATGATATAAGAGACCCTGCATGCTTGGCAATGACCTTGTCAGCGTTTACCCAATTCAAGGAATTGTAATTCCTTGATCGTTTTTCCTTTTTATCTCATTTCAGTAATAAAAAAATATTAATACAAATTATAATATATGTTGTAGCAGGTGAAATGAAAATGTAATAATGATCTTGAAAGAAACTATCAATTAATTAGACTTGGAGCAACTCCAGTAATTTCTTAACTCATTTCATAAATATTATGAAAAAATTAACTCTTAATAACTTTGGACATGTATAAACATTTATGTCTTCAATAATACTCGTTGTACTCATTCCTTATTCAATTTTTTATTATTGAAAGTGTTTTCTATTATACTATAGTTTATAATAAAATATTAGTTAAGCGATCCTTAAAAAGATGGGATGCTACTTGAAAATTAAGTTAAGTAGCGTGTGGATATCTTTAGTAATTTAAGAAATCATTAAGAGATTGTTGAGGCATTCATTTTACTTTTATTCCTTATATTTTTAGTTGGGAGCCTAAATAGATAGGCTATTGGACTTGCTTTTGTAGACTGTTTTGACATGTATAACTTTTTTTTTCCCTTCCAGAGCTTTAGTTATTGTTAAATTCATCATTATATGTTATATGCCCTGTTAATTACACACTTCTGACAATTAAGATTAACAAAAGACCTTGTTCAGAGCATGGATATAAATCACCAGGTTGACCATTGATAGTTAAAGCATCAGAAGCATTTGTGTTGCCACCCGTCCTAAGAAACTCTTGCAAAACCTCTTGTATGTCACTCATCCTCCAGTCCCCTGTATTTGCATACATGTACAAAAAGGATCATCATCTATAGCTCAGGAACTAAAATGATTTGCTACAGACAAATTGGTACCTACCTAAAATGAGCGGTACTTCTTTGTCAGGCTTATGCATGCCAGCACAGTTTTCCTTCGGATAAAATAATCTTTTGGCTAAATCTTTCTTCTGGTTTGATCGGACATTGTGTAATGAACTCCGAACCATCCATCCGTGGATTTCTTGGCTGTTTTACTCCGTGCCTGCATAAGAACTGTATATTTTCAATATTTGTATGTTTATATGATGGTTGTGACAATTGACAACTCTTGATGCTACTTAGATTATCATCATTATGTTACCCTTCGTATCGTAAGTGAATGATTATGTTTAGGTTGCCTTTATTTTGGACATATACAATGATAGTATCACCCCTTCGAGCATATACCTATACCTTAAAATATCCATATATATTCGAAAAGTAAGGAACTCATTGGAAGTAAAACCAAAAATAAGTAAACATACCACAAATGTAGCATGTCTAACCAGAGCTTCCGAAATAGCTATGCAAATGAAAAACAAGAACCATATAAACTGGAATTGCAAAATTTTCATGTTGAGTCCGGATCTCTTCTACTTTTTAACTTTGCTTTATTGACACTGCACAGCTTGGGGATCGATATATTATGGTCTGTTGCAGATACTTCTAAAAACAAGTATAGTTTATATAAAAACAAAGTAAAATTTACACACTCCTTTTTGATATTAAATACATATTTTTAAAATTTTAAATAAGCCAAACGAGAATAATATAACAATTGTCATCCTGCCTCAAAGTTTAGTTTATTAAATAATTAAAATGTACTATATAGCATAGGGATACATTTTCTTTATAGTAAACAATAATAAATTGCTTATAGTTTTCCAATTATAATTTTATTTTGATTTAGAACTTAAAATTAATATTAATTTTAGATACACACTTGATCAATAAATCATATTATTTGTTATGTTAAGATACATGATAGATATTTTCTGCATTTACACTAATTTTTTCTTATGAATTATAAAATATAATGTCCTGCTGCAAAATATTGTATTTTTTTTAACAAATTATACTTATATAACAAATAGACTGATCCATGCAAACGATCTTTGTTTTACATGATTATTTCTTATCCTGATCACAACACAACTTCTTAAGTAGACAAAATCTCAAAATCTTAACTGCAACAAATTAAATGCACGCGAACAATACAAATCACAACTCGCTTAGCACTAGCACACAACTCGTTTATGCCATAACAATCTATTTATTGTCCTTTGTAGATAAATTCATGGGAGCATTTAGCTGAACAAAGTATGAGTCCTGGATCAACATGGTGGCATGTCAGAAGGTCGTGGCAGGATCTTTTGTTCGGGGCGTTTTCCGTTTCTCACAATAAAAGTCATCTCCATTCCCCATGTTATGTGACGCTCGAAATGACAATGCATCAACCACACCCCTGGATAGAGATGAGGAAATTAGCTTATTAGCTGATGGTGCTCATAAGAACTCTAAACATGGGCGCAATCAGGAGTCTAACTTAGACCGCAACCCCAACTGAACTTCAAAATTTGGTATAAAGAAAACCAAACTTTTAGTTTAATTTTTGTAGAAACAATATTCTAAGTCCCGCCTGATATTCACAAAATAGTGATAATTCTTTTTAGTCCCGGTTGTTTTAGGATCCTGGTTTAGCCATTCCTTTATTACTTTTAAATGCTAGTTTATGTACTATTGATAAAAACTTAAAAGTAAAATGTACCTGGATTATCTGCCCTGAATCTGATAGCTGTCCAACCATTTCTAGGAACTGAGATAGTGTTCATTAGAGGAGGATCAATAAGATTGTAATGTTTAGGGTCCTCTTCTTTGTCGAAATTTCCGAGTCCCCAGCCAACAACATAAAAACTATATCCATGTAAATGCATGGGATGTTCTATCCCCCTTAGCAAATTTGTTCCTTGATAAACAAGCTCCACTGTGGAATTAAACGGAAGCACTCTAACTTCTGTCCCGTTTCTTGGCGTCCTGAGTGCTGCCGAAATATTATTCCCTGTGTAGTTGAATTCGAAAGGCGGATTCTGAGGAAAGTCATCCCCGTATACACCATTAATACCTCTGAAATAAGCTTCCAAAATGTCAATTTTCGGAGCCTGGAAAGTTATGTTGTTTATACTTGCTTTGAATCTCACATTGTTTTGACTAGTACAATCTACAGTATTATTACATGGTACCGAATTCATAGATACTGTGAAAAGAAACTTCTGGGTAATGTCCAAAGGAACATCTATAGGATGAGCAGCACTGGCTAAACTTCTAAGGCTGCCACTAAAACTTTGTGCTGCTGTGGAATTTGTGATATTTGGAAGAATAGGTAAAGATAGTGGTGAAGAAGCAGTGTAATTTCCTCGATATTCCAGTATAGCCGTGGTGGTGGTGTTGTCAAATGGAGCTGCACCGCCACCTATGAAAACCTTGGCTGCCATGTAATACTGATTAGGGGGTTGGTTTGCTTGTAATAGTACGTCGAGGGTTTGGCCAGGGGGAATTGTAATGTAATCAGATTTGAAAGGTTTGGCATATGCAGCATCATGTCCAACAATTGTGAATGTGTGATTTGTTATTCCGAAGAAGAAAATGTTGTTCATTCCAGCGTTGATCATCCTGAGAAGGTAAGTCTTGCCATAGTCCACTACCAACTTGAATGTGTCTGCGTGCATAACAAAAATGTATTCAGTTAACCATTGGTGATCCGGCCCCTGCATTTTAGCCAGGTACATTCTTTTTTTCCCCTAATTAACCATAAACAAGTGAAAGTATGTAGATGATGATAAAAGTACGAGGAGAAAAGAGAAAAGTAAAGTTTTGTTGTAATGAACTTGTTTTCAATTACATTAAAATTTAACTAAATAATAATAGAGAAAATAATCGAAACTAATATCATACGGTATATGTTAACAGATGCCAGTTTAATTTCCACTTCTACAACTTGAAAAACATTTCCGGTACTACACTATGCCAGAAAGCAGTACTATAGCGTAGCGTAGCACCTTTTAAATTAACTAATGTAATTGCTTATGCATATATTTTTTATATATAACAAAGTTCTCTTCATCTATGTACTCCCGCCCAAATTAAGTTATTTCAAAATTTTAAAGTTTACTTGACCAAATTTCGACTATTAGTAAAAATTATTGTATTATGTGATTTTTCTTAAAAGAATTATCATATAAATTATGATTGATCTAGATCCAATTTTTGTATTTGTAAAAAAAAAATAAAACAATAATTTTCAAGTTGTAATTAATTAAACTTTAATATATTGACTTGAAAAATTAATACACATTTATACACTTCCACCTAATTTAAATTTTGACTGACTTGTCTCGATTTGTAGTACTGTTACGTTGATTGCTTTAGTAATCTTGAAAATTAGGCCGGCTATTGAAATGTTCTTTATGCGCTAGAGTGTCAAATTAATATTATATTTTATTAATAATTGTTTAGTCTATACATTAAAACAAAATTTAGTAGAAAAAACAATAAAATAATTATATTAAAGTTCTTTAATTAGGCGCCAGAGAGTCAAATTAATATTATATTCTATTGATAATTGTTTAGTCTAAACATTAAAACAAAATTTAGTAGAAGAAACAATAAAATAATTATACTTAACCTAAACATAGAACATTTTTTCCAGAAAATAGTAAAAAAGTTAAAAATTTGTTTAAGTAAAAACAAAAACAAACTAGTTATAGTAGATCCGGATCATAGGTGCAGGAAAGCAGACCATGCATGCTTGCCAAATCACGGTGTCGGCATTCAACTAGAAGTCTAAAATATCATTTTCGAATTGTCATTGTGCTTGTTTTAGCAACGGAGCAGGTATAAAAAGAATGACATGACGCCGTAGGTTAACAATCCAAAGTAGTTAATGTAATAGATATTTTCTAAATATCTGCAGGCAAACACTTGTCAGCAACTAATCGATTTGACATGGTCTTAATTAATATATAAAGTATTTTGCGTGTGTGTAAAGTATGTTGAGATAGTCGTACTATTTTTTTCTTACTAGGATTAGCATAAAGGCGGCTATTTTATACTCCTATACTCATTTAATCATTCTAGACAATAATAATAATATTATAACAAGCAAAACAGGATAATTTAAGACCTTGTTTGGAGCATGGATAGAGATCACCAGGTTGGCCGTTGATGGTTAGAGCATCAGAAGAATTTGGGTCTCCACCTGTTCTCAGAAACTCCTGCAAAACCTCCTCTATATCGCTCTTCCACCAGTCCCCTATATATATACATATACATATATTCACATGCATGGAATATAGATAATTAGAGATCATTATGTATAACTCTAGCTAGACAATAGAAATGATTTAATTTTTAATATATTGAAGACAAACTGATACCTAGAATGAGAGGCACTTCTCCATCAGGCTTAGGGAAAGGATAGTCTGTTCCTTTCTTAGGGCGGATAACAATAGCACCATACACAGTAGCTCTGGACCAGTCACTGTGTGCGTGCCACCACAGGGTTCCTTGTTCGTCCGACAAAATAACCTTTTGGCTAAATCTCCCTCCTGGTTTGATCGGACATTGTGTGATGAACTCCGGCCCATCCGTCCATGGATTCCTTGGCTGTTTTACTCCATGCCTGCAAAACAATTATACATGCAAAGTACTAGCTTACTAGGTTGTTTTCCAGGATTTTCGAACATATAACCTAACTAATAGCAGGTCTTCTTACCAGTGAATGGTTATGTTAAGGTTGCCTTTGTTTTGAACATCAACAATGAGTGTATCACCCGTTTCAGCATACAGTGTTGGACCAGGAAACTCTCCATTTACTGTTAATATCTTCTTGGTGCTGCACAGTCTTGTGTAAGAAGTTTCTTGCACCTTGACGCATATATAACAACAAACAAGTTAAAGAGGGAGCTCCAATATATAAAATACACACACATCTGCCGTAAATCATGAATGAAAAACAGTCTAACATACCACGAATGTAGCACGACGAACTCCAGCTTCCGAAAGGAAAATGCTACTAATAAACAAAAACCCTAAAAACTGAATTGCCAAAATTTTCATGTTGAAATGAAACCTCTATACTTTATTTGTCAATATTGATTCTTTTATAAGTTAATTGAATATAGAGAAACAAGACATGAGTATTTATAGCTGGAAATCACTTGTAATTATTAACTTAATTACACTACGAATTTAAACATATGTTAATTTCCCTTAATATTAGTTCAACGTTGGGTCCTTGTCACGTTTGGAAAATATGCATAATACAATATCTACTGTATTATTTGTTTATACAATCCAATCTCCATCTGTAATTACTTTATTATATATGATGAAAATAAATTCAGTAAAGCACGCGTCTAACGAATTGAAAAGTCAATTTTATGTTATAATGCATTGTACCCAAACATAGTGTGTGTATGTATAGGCTATAGCTTATGCATTTGGATTGTTCAGCTGGATTTTCTATCAGTTGAAATTTAAAAGACAATTTCATCGTTATCTTAATTTGTAATTCGTATTTTCTCCCTTTTTTAACGCCCAGGGAGACGGGTGATCGTCTTTTGTCTTTAGTAGTACTAATTAATAGGTCTCTCATTTTCTTTATTTAAATTTTGTATTTCTTTTCTTTTTCATCTTCTAACAAATAGCTAGGGTTATAACACAAACAACTTGCTATATATTTGGTTTTAATTTAAAACCAACTAGGATATAAAGCCGCGCTACACGCGGCATGAATTTCTTTTATAAATTGTGTATTTTTTATCATTGTATATCGAGATTAATTATATGGTAGTTGATACGATAAATTAAAAGTTGCGCGTTATATGTTACCAAAATTATAATTTATGTTTTTAGTACAACAAATTTTAAGATTTGTGGATGTTTATGAGGTGTTAGAATGAGAGTCACAAAACCTATTAAATTTTTTTTCTTTTAAATTATCGATAAATTTGATTATATGTTGAAAAGAAGTTAATAAAAACATTATTGTACTGAGTCATGTTTCATCCTTTTGAGCGAGTAAATTTCTCTTATTAAACATTATTGTAC
>PHNY01206366.1:4632-20464 GCA_003724115.2 Anethum foeniculum | reverse complement strand
AGCCCTAATTACATACAACCACCATACTCCGTTCAATTTTCCGACAAGGATCCACCGTCATAGATCTTGATTCCGGCGACGAACCTCGAACTTTGTTGTTACCAAATTCCTCCGTCAACAACAACAATAGCACACCACCGTGTGCATACTATGAGGAGAATAACTTTGTTCGATATACATGGTGCTTCTTCTTCAAAAACCTGGATTAAAATATTGAACGATCAAGTTTTTATGTCCAAAAACAGGACTGCAACTAGCATCAGGAACGAAGTTCAAAAAATAAGTCAGTGCTCAATTTGCAGAAGGAAAAATTGTTATGCATGGTAAGAAGCTGTTCAAAAAATTCAAGATAAGTGTTTCTTTTGCAGTTGATAAATTATTTGATGCATGAACATTTATATGATTTGAAAATATATGCTGGCATGTTCTAAAAGCACATATTTATGTCGTTCATGAAGACGTGCATGGTAGCATCTATGTTCGGGCAAAAATATTTCAAACTTGTGATCAAGTGGATTATTTAGTTTATGCTTCACTTGAAGATATACAAATATCCAAATCCAATAGTAAATTGGTTGTTCAGCAAATAAAGTCTCACTTGTTAGACCAATTAAAAGAAAGCTAATGATAGCTTATACAAATAGTCAAAGTTAGTTACAATAGTCAAAGTTAGTTACAATAGTATATAAGAAAACATTTCTGTATCATTTTTTGAAAAATATTCAACTCTTTTACTCTCGATCTCTCTTTCTAGCTTTCATTACGTAGCTATACGCACATATACACACGATTATTTCACTCAATATGGTATCAGAGCTAAATGGAGGAGATGAATCAAGCTTCACACTAGGCGTTGAATGATTGTTTTCGATTCTTCCAGCATCGTTTACACATAATTACAGGTTTATTCCATAAATTTCCGCGTCTTTCATCGTCGTCATCGTTGTGTATGATTGTGTAGTTGATCGTTGTGTAGTTGTGTATCAGATTGGAAGCATATTGATGTTTTTCTTCAGATCGTAGACATAACTTCATGTTTTTTAGTCGTAATAACTTTTAGATTGATCGAAATTGCTTGTTTGTACTCAATTGATGAAAAAAGAATCAGAATCTTGAGAAATTTCATACGATTTGAGTGAAATTAGGTCAGATTTTGAAGGTTTTTTCTACAAAATTAGTCAAAATGCGTCGTGTTTCATATGCAAATGCTGTGCTGGGTGATGCTAGTAATACTCAAGCAGATAACTCAGATAATGGCACTACTACTGCTAATGATACTCCGACTGATGAGATTTCGATAGACTCGAATCTTCATCCTTTGTATCTCCAGAATATTGATCATCTAGGTCTTGTTCTTATATCTAAGAAATTGACTGGAACTGATAATTTTGGACCTTGGAAGCGTTCTATTACCATTGCTTTGTCAGCTAAAAATAAGCTTGGAATAGTCAATGGTACTTGTGTTCGTCCTGAGGAAGATTCACCTTTACGTGCTCAATGAGATAGGGTAAATGACATGGTTATAAGTTGGATCATGAACACCGTTTCAGATGAGATTAGTAATGGTATGGATTTTGTCACTTCAGCACAAGATATGTGGACTGAATTACATGATCAGTTTTCTAGTGTTAATGGTCATAGGGTGTATCAAGTCTTGAAAGAGATACATGCTTTAGAACAGGGTGATAAGTCTGTTGAGATCTACTATCATAAATTGAAGAATCTTTGGGATGAGTATGCTGCTCTGGAATCTGTTATAGCTTGCAAATGTGGTTGCAAATGTGGTTTTTTCAAGACTAATGAAGAAAGAGAACAAAGAAAGAAGCTATTGCAGTTTTTAATGGGGCTGAGTGATGTCTTCTCTGTTGCTCGAGGACAAATTTTGATGATGTCTCATTTTCAAACGATTTCTCAAGCCTTTTCTCTGATCAAACAGGATGAGAAACAAAAGCAAGGAAATCACTTAACTATTTCTTTTCTTGGTAATGTGAATGAGGTACAGAGTAAACAATCTAGAACTCATGTAGCTGGGAACTTTTCTGCTTCAAAACCGAGTCCTAAGTCATCTTTGAAGTGTTCTTACTGTAATAAAGAGGGGCACACTCGAGAGTTTTGTTTTAAGCTCATTGGGTATCCAGATAAGAAGAAGGGCAAAATGAAATTAAATCAACAAACTGGTTTTAGATCTCTTCATCAGTCTACTGCTAATGCAACTGCTAGTGCTAATTCAGTTGAGGTTTCTCAGGGTTCTCAGGGTAATACTTCTGTTCAGCATTCTACTAATGTCAATGCTAGTTTAGCTTTGGAACAATTACAGAATCAGGTTTCTCACATGAACCATCTTATGATTCTTATGATAAATAACAAGAAAGGTAAAGGCAATTTTGTTTCTCCAGAAGATCAGATCCATGCCATGGCAGGTATGGCTAGTTGTTCTTCTGTTTCTTCTGTTAGACTTCCAAGTTCTTGGATTATTGACACTAGTGCAACACATCACATGCATTGCAACAAAAATCTTTTCATAAAGTTGCAGACACTTACTATTCTTTCAATGTTGCTTTGCCAAACAAGCACATTATTTCTATCAATCGAATAGGAGACGTTAAACTAAACGATTCCTTATCTTTGACAAATGTGCTTTATGTTCCATTATTCACATGTAATCTCTGGTCTGTTTCAAAATTGACAGAACTTAACAATTGTTTTGTCAATTTTTATCCCCATCAATGTGTGTTTCAGGGCCAGACTCCACAGAGAGTTCTAGCTATTGGTGAACAACGTGATGGTCTTTATTACTTCATACAACATTCAACTCAGACTGATTATTCAGCAAATTTCAAATCCTCTCAGCATGTTCATGCTTCTGTGCACACTTTGTTACCTTCTGATTCTAATTCTCAGAATGCCAAGTTATGGCATCTTAGGTTAGGACATCCACCTGATGTTGTAATTCAACATATAGATTCTATTTCTGGTATTGTTCCTTGTTCTGTGAATTGTCCAGTTTGTCCAATGTCTAAACAGTGCAAACTTTCTTTTCCTAAACATAGTAATTCATATGCTTCTTTTGCTTTTGAATTAATCCATATGAATGTTTGGGGACCTTATCACACTATTTCTACTACTGGTGCAAAATATTTTCTTACTCTAGTTGATGATCACACTAGAGCAACTTGGGTTTTTTTAATGCATACTAAACTTCATGTTTTACCCATTTTTCAGTCATTTTTGCATTATGTTACTAGTCAGTTTAACTCTTTTGTTAAACAAATTCGGACTAACAATGGTGAAGAATTTCTTAATTCTTCTTTTATTTCCCTACTTGAGTCTTTTGGCATTGTTCATCAACTTTCTTGTCCATATACACCTCAACAAAACTCTAGGGTTGAGTGTAAACATAGACACCTATTAAACGTAGCAAGAGCCTTAGGATTTCACTCTGGTTTACCGCTCAAATAATGGGGAGAGTGTATTCTCATAGCAGCACATCTTATTAATGTTTTGCCCACACCAGTTCTAGATTATAAAACACATTTTCAGCTTTTGCATAATAACCCACCGGATTATGAAAAATTGAAAATCTTTGGATGTCTTTGTTATGCTTCTGTTCATGATAGTGATAAATTCACTTCCAGAGCTATTAAGTCAGTTTTTCTTGGTTATCCAGCAAACCAAAAAGGTTACAAATTACTCAACCTTTCTAATCATTCTATCTTTGTTAGCCGTCATGTAGTTTTTCATGAGCATATTTTCCCTTATCATGAGAACACTGCACATAATTCTTCTTCATCTTCATTTTTAGACTGGTTATCTTTCAATCATCAAAATTCTTTTATCAATATCATACCTGAAGTCAATACTTCTGATATCTCTGGAACTCCTGTTTCTGAGAACACATCTGTTCCTGATACTTTCGTACCTCTGGTTCATACTCATATTTCATCAAATAATTGTTCTCTTGATGATACTTCTGGCTTACCTGTTACCAATTCTTCAATTTTACCTACTGCAACTGAGGAAGTGTCTGTTCATGAGAATACTGACAATAGTTCCTTAGTGCCTGTAACTGTTCCTTTAAGATCTTCAAACAGAAATGTTACTAGACCATCTCGGTGGAGAGATTATCATGTCAATAATCCTCATACATCAAATTCACCGGTTGTTAATCTAGTTCACAATCTTTCTGTGTCAAAGTCATTGATATCTTCCAAGGTAGTTTTGGAGCCACAGTATTTTTACCAAGCTGTAAAGCACCCAGAATGGGTGGATGCTATGCAAAAGGAGCTTACTGCTCTTAAAAGAAATAATACTTGGAGCTTAGTATCCTTACCTCCCGGAAAGAAAATGATTATTTGTAAGTGGGTCTACAAGATTAAGTATCACCCTAATGGAGAAATCAAAAGGTACAAAGCTAGACTTGTAGCTAAAGGGTACACACAGTCTGAAGGGGTGGATTATCATGATACGTTTGCACCTGTTGTAAAGATGGTTACAATTAGGACATTACTAGCAGTTACAGCTGCAAAAGGATGGATTTTAGAACAGCTAGATGTTAATAATGCCTTCCTTCATGGCGACCTACATGAGGAAGTGTATATGGACCTTCCTTTAGGATACATCAATGATTCAAGGATTCCTAATGTAGTTTGCAGATTAATAAAGTCTATTTACAGTTTAAAACAGGCCTCATGGTGCTGGTTTGAAAAACTCACTGCTTTCTTGTTGGAAGCTGGCTACAAGCAATCTTTGACTGATCACTCTATGTTTATTTTTAATCAAAATGGAGTGTTTGTAGTTGCTGTGGTCTATGTAGACGATATTCTCCTCTCTGGAAATAGTCAGTCAGCCATCAATTCTTTGAAGCACATGTTGGATGTCAAATTTAGTATTAAAGATTTGGGAAAACTCAAGTATTATATAGGTCTTGAGATTTTGAGGAATGCAGATGGAATTCTGGTGACACAAAAGAAGTTTATTCAGGACTTGCTTGCTTCTGCAGATTTGGTTGACTGCAAGCCATTGTCTGTTCCTATTGATCCTCATTTGAAACTGTTTGACAATAATAAATCTGGTTTTCTTATATCTAATCCTTCGGTATATCGTGCTTGGGTTGGTAAACTACTATATCTGAATTCCACTCGTCCAGACATTTCGTTTTCAGTACAAGTGTTGAGTCAATATTTGCATGCTCCAAGGGAAAAGCATATGGTTGCTTTGATTCGTGTCTTACGATATCTCAAATGGACAGTTGGCCATGGTTTATTTTTTCCTGCAAGTAATTCTTTGGACTTGCAAATTTACAGTGACAGTGACTGGGAAGGGGATGCCAATGATCGCAAATCTGTGGGAGCTTATTGTCTGTTGCTTGGTTCTGTAGACATATCTTGGCGTTCCAATAAGCAACTTGCTACTTCTAGGAGCTCTGCAGAAGCTAAGTATCATGCCCTTGCAGATGCTTCCTGAGAAGTCCTATGGTTTCTAAATGTCTTAACAGATCTTAGAGTTCTTTTTAATTATCCTATTCCTCTGTTTTGCGACAACAAAGCCGCTGTTGACTTAACCGTAAATCGGGTTTACCATGCTCGGACAAAGCACATAGAATTAGACTGTCATTTCATTCGAGAAAAGATCAAGTCTTGTTTAATCAATGTTCTTCAAATCCCTACACTACAGAATACTGCTGATGTGTTTACGAAAGGACTTAGCAGGATTCTTCATTGGTCTTGTGTCTCCAAATTGGGACTCATTGCATCCTCTTCGTCTTCAATTTGTGGGGGGCATAAGGAAGTGTCTATTCATGGGGGGAGTGAAGATATACAAATATCCAAATCCAATAGTAAATTGTATTGTTCAGCAAATAAAGTCCCACTTGTTAGACCAATTAAAAGAAAGTTAATGATAGCTTATACAAATAGTCAAAGTTATTTACAATAGTCAAAGTTAGTTACAATTGTATATAAGAAAACATTTCTGTATCATTTCATTTTATGAAGAATATTCAACTATTTTACTCTCGATCTCTCTCTATAGCTTTCATTATGTAGCTATACGCACATATACACACGATTATTTCACTCAATAGACCTTTGGCGGGATTGTTTCTTGGTTGGATCTGGATTTTGGATCTGGATCAGATTTTTGTTTAATTTAGCATCGGATACAGTTTGTTAACTTGAATTTGGTATAATTTGGATATGAATTTGAATTCAATATTGATATTTATTGATATTAAATTTGGAAAAAGTTTGTTGGTTAGGTTTGAGCACAGTTTGAATTTGATTCTTGTTTTGTAATAAGATTTGGAATTGAAGTTGGTTTGGAATGGTTGTTGAATTTGATTTGGATATAATTTGTGGATTGGGGTTCAGTTTCAAGTTTTGGCTTAGTTATGTGTTCGTTGGTTGCATATTTCTTTTGTTTTGGTTAATAATTGGATGACATGAAGATGGTTTATTTTCTCTTGCTGATTGGATTGTTTCGCTAGTTTTGATTTTGGTTTGGAGATATAAGTGCAAGTTTTGTTGATTTTGGTTTGGATATACAATTTGCAAGTTTTGTTTACATTTGGAATAACTTGGATAATCTATTTTCTCTTGTCTTACGGTTACACCTTTGGATTTTGATTTTTCTTGCTTTGCGCTTGAGGCGTAGTTTTGGATTCGCTTGGAAATGTTCGGTTCGTTTGATTTTTTGACTCTGTTTTTTGGTTTCATTCGTATACTCTTGTTTTCTATGTTGCAACTTATGGCACCGCTTCTTGGTTGGCAAACTCCCAATTCAGCATCGTGAGTTTGAGGGGATGTTAACATATATAATAATGATATAATTATTAAATAATTACTTTATTATAATATTTTTCTTGTTAAGATAATTTCCTTTATTCGTGTTTAATTGTTGGCTATATAAGCCCCTTTTATATTGTAATCGAGAACAAATTTGTTATAATAAAACCCTAATTTTTTCTCCACTTTGTATATTTTATCGCAAATATTGTCATATATAGTAGCAAATATATATATTTTGCGTGTTGCTACCTGGAATTTAA
This sequence comes from Anethum foeniculum, assembly GCA_003724115.2. Lineage (NCBI taxonomy): Eukaryota > Viridiplantae > Streptophyta > Magnoliopsida > Apiales > Apiaceae > Anethum > Anethum foeniculum. Next base: position 13,419 of record PHNY01206366.1, on the reverse strand, counting down.
AATCGCATCAATTCGGAAGGCCAAATTTGCAAAAAGTTGACCTAAAATTGTATATACACATTATTGATCAGAAGGCCAACCGTATTTGAATGGTGAGCAATATAATTGACGACCACAAACTTTATCTAGCCCAAACCAGTGATGTGCCATTTTTATATGGACAATAAATATGAATCATTTATGGCCGATTAATATATATCTGCTACTGTAATGATCTATTTTCCTATCAACATGAAACATCTTTATGAATAAAAATTAATCAAATCACATATTTGACGGTAACACTGAGAAAAAAAATTATAAGTCCTAGACTTGTGATATAATCACTTAGGGATACTAAATTTGACTGTCCGCACAACTTCAAAAATGATATTAAAGTTTTTAAACCACTTGGGGGCAGAGGATTTATACACTTTAGTGCGCAATCTGAATCAAATATATTTATATAGATTATAAGGATTGGAAGCACAAACTGAACCGAAAAATTGCATTTAATGTCACGATGGTTCATATACTGGGGACTTTGTACTGGAAAATGAAAAACTGGTAAGCAAAGTCTTGGACAATTTGGCGATTTACGGACAATATCTCATCAATGCGCAAGTAGCATCGAGTATGATTTTCGATAAATTAGAATATACGACGCTTGGAAGCATGCGATGCACAAGTAGACTCAAGCATGATTTGAGTCCGAATTGAATTGCTTGAGGTTTGGGAGCAAGGGTTTAACCATAAAACTTCTCTTGAATGTTATCCTGTGGAAAAACTTATAGGAAAAATGTCTCAAAAAAGATATGTCTCAATATTTATGTGCTTGAAATGAGTATGTGCTTAGTAACCGAGGACTATAACTAGAGAATTATCCATGAATACAGAACATACAAACGATTATGTTAGATACCTTAGCTATCATTATAAGTTAAAAATAATTTTGACTCACATACATGGGAAAAAAAACAAAAATAAGTATTCACGAAAGAAATCTTTAGTAAATACTAGGGACTTGTTAATACAGGTTATAAACTTGACCCAATAATGGGTACCGGTCCTTTTTAGAGGATTAAAAGAGGCTCAGCGGATCATTAATCTATACCTAAAATAATCCAATAAATTAGAAATATAATACACATGGAAACTTACCATGTACATGTGACCTGCTCCTAAAAAATAGGAGTATAGGCTTTATCAAAATCATATGTCGAAAATAACTACATGAGCTTGATTTATATAACATGATACACGCGTAGGCACCTTGAAAACAGATCCGAATTCTGTAACCTCTTTAGGTTTAATTCCCTCGAGCTCAACACCAAATTGCATAAACCCTTACTTTTTTTTTCAAAAACGCTATTAATATCCAAATCCTATTTTTGTAGCTCTACACAAATACTCGATTATAAAATTTATTTTGATGTCTTGTCCGTGATAAGAATTGACATCAAAAAAGGGTATTGAGCTGGAGCATACTGAAATGCCCACGACCGGGAGGTCCCGCCCCAAATGTCCAAGGGATACGTCTTTATGAAGGATATATCTCATTGTCACGCTAGATGGCCTACAAGAGTAGTTGTATTAGACTGTATTCAGTCATGGGTGCATCTGGATACGCCTAAAAGTGAGTAATATCTAGGTAATACGCTAGTTACTAGGAAAAAGAACAAAAGATACGCCTAAACATAAGAAGTACTATTGCAGAGATACGTTCTTCACGATGTAGTATCGTGTAGATATGCCACATCAACATTCATATATATATATTGGGTGATGTTTATTCTTGATACGTCTGGGACTCGGGCATTTGTAATGATGAATAATCCGGTAGGCTAAGTCGTCTTTGAGAGATAAGCTTCCACTACTGTAAATCAGCAATTAGTTCACTTGGAACATGTTACACCTATGTATCGAATGTATTGACTGTGCATGCCTTTATTGTAGGAGTATCACTGGATACGTTTAAGCGTGAGTAGTATTGGGTGGATACGGTTACCTATATCAGGTAGGTATTGGTCTACAACCTTATAGATATTTGCACCACATTAGTTGTATTACATGCAGTACAGTAGGCATGTTACTGTTAAGATGGATACTGTGACGCCACGGACCTCGTGATGATCTCAGAAACTCGACCCGAGGATGCCAAACCAACTTAAGAATCTTTTGTGTTTCTAAATTATATCTCTTCTGTCCCACATTGAGAAGTTTGAAACTAACTTCTCTTAAACTTTACATAATGAACTAGGGTGACATCTTGAAGGAATACAGGCTTGCAACTAAAATTTATACAATTCTTATGCAAGAGTGCTGGTGGGTTTTTTATTTGTCCCAGATGGAATATTTTTAAGAGTAAACCTCTTCAATGCTCTATATAGCTGAAGTAGGGTGACTTACCTAATGAATCAAATTCATATTCGTTGCCTTGGCTCCAATTAGAGCAAAGTACTTAAAAAATTTAAATTAAGATTTTAAAGTTTCAAAAGTTTTATTATGAAAAAGGATTGGTGGTTTCTCACTTGTCCCAAATTGAAAACTTTTAAGAGATAATTCTCTACAACTCTATATAACTCAAGTAAAGCTATTGACCAGGAAATCAGAGTGTGAAATCTTTCTACTTTGGCTTTCTTTGGGGGAGCCAAATTAATTTAATATTTAAAATTATTGTAGGAAAAAATTTTCTAAGTCAGATTGGTAAGTAAGATCCAAATGCATTTATACAATTCTTGAGATTCTTATCTTAACAAAATATTCCAACATAGTTTAACTTGTTAAACTTCATCCCACATTGATCAAGTACAAAACAATTGTCTTTCTTTATCTATATAAAGGGACTTAAACAAACTAATATCGAAAACAACTAGACTTGCAAGTACTTGTTGCTTTTAGTTTACGACTTTTTTGTCCAACATCGAAATGTATAAAAGTGAGACTCCCCTAAAATCTATAAAACCTTACCAGGACTAGTGATTTAATCTATGGGTTTTCTTTGGCTATGCTGGGAGCAGAAATACCCTTAAATCTTAAAAATGAAATTTAAAGTGAGAATCCCAAAATTTGAGGAAACTTTCATGCAAACATGTGCTTCTAATGTATAAAAATAAATATGAAATTTGGTGAAACTTGCTTGTGCATTTTGAAAATAAACTTAACAAATTTCCATGTGAAAGCTAAACTCATAGAAAATACAACTAAAACCCGCCTAAACTTAAAAAATACTATAACTACAACCCACATCGAATAGGTTAAAACATTGAAAACTATTTCGCCCTATATATTGAGACTTGGACTTAATTTAGTACAGTAAATAAATAAGCAAAGAAGCATTTGTTACTTCTTAATCTATAATAACTTAGTCCCACATTGATAAGATGTGGAACTAACAATAATAGTTGCTTTATAAAAAGGGCTCTGAACTAACTTTATTTCAATGGCAACACTTTCACTTTTAAGTGAAATGTTCCTTATCTCTAGGCTTTGTCTAGTAAAGATGTGGGCTAATTTATATTAGCTCGAGGCTATTAGTTTAAAATTTTCATCTTTCTCTTCCTATTAGGGCGCCCATCTTCTATAAATCTATCTTCTTTCCATTTCGTCTTCCTTGTCATATCTCTTCGGTCCGTCTCTTCTTATAAAATTTAAATTTCATGGGAGCTCTGAGATATTCGAGCACCCACATTACACGAAACCAAAATTTACTTGTGATAAAATCATTTAATTGAATATCAACTACATAATACTTGTGAAAATGGTAAAAGGACATAAATTATAAACTTTAAAATTTATATCACTCAATTAAAATATTTATTCCATTCATTCCATATAATACATTTAAGTCAGGGTGTTACATTCTTCCCCCTTAAAATAATTTCACCCTCGAAATTCGAACTGAATTCATACCTTTCTTATCAATTATGTTGCTACTTCTCCAAGACATCTAAAAATCTCAATTGGTCTATTATAATAAGGACTTGACATTTTCTCTCTTCTCGAATCTCATAAAGACCTTAATGTTTGCGGGGTCAGCCAAAATTATTTACGAATAAACTTCTATGGGCGTCATACTAGTAACTGTTTATCAAGACTTTGCACGGTTACATTCAACTTATCCACATATTTGTATCCACCAAAAGAGTGGATTGATCCGGAATCAAACAAAACATATTTAACATCTTGAGCAAAGAGTTTAGGCGTTCCCGACACTACATTATGAGATTTTTTGGCATCCTGATTCTTCATCACGTAGGTTCTTGCCACTGCCCAGGGTGTCTGGTTGTTTTCTTTAGTTTCAGCAACAATCTACTTCTCTTTTCAGAACAATCTCTTGATAAGTGACCTTGCTTCCCACAACTATAGCAAGAAATCATCTTCGGCTTTGAGCACTATGCCGCTACATGTCCTTTTTCTCCACAATAATAACATAACCCATAACCCATTATTAAAATACACATTTTAGTATTTGAATATTTTTCTACTAACAACCAAATACATTTTTTTATATTTGATCCAATGGAACCTGTCAATCTTAAGATGTAATGATCCTTACCATTTATTTTATGATCTTATGCTCCTTATTGTTTCGATGGTACATGATCAAAATTTTGGATAACATCCTTTTTACGCTTATTACATATAGAGGGATATAATTATTAATAAAAATTTCTTCTAATTTTGTTTATAAATTAAAAAAATAAAAATGTAAAATGTACGTTATTATTATAGAAAAAGTGAAATAAGAATAAGTACATTAATAAGCCAAACATTCCCCGAAACTTTGTCACCGCCTTACCAGTCATTTAAATTTAAAAATTACAAAGTTACGATTATAACCAAACAAAATTAAAAAAAACTTGTGTTCTATTTACAAAGGTTTTATGATCCTGCGGAACCAAAATGACTTCTTCCTCGTGCTTTTGCAGCTGCTCTGAATTAAAATATTTTTTTTATCCTTTCTTCATATTCATTCCATTTAATTTCGCTAGATTTTATTAGTTAATTTATGTGGATCGTAGAGATTGAATTTGGGGGTCTCAACTAGTTAAGGTTATATCTTTGTGTGTGTTTGGTTTGGTTTTGTTATTCGATAATCTATATTTGGTACTTTGATCTTTCAGAATTCGTGTTGTTTATTTTAACTTCTTCTTTTTATTTAGTGCAAAAAATTTGAGGATGTCTTAATAAAATTGCTCAAGTCAAATGTGATTATTTGGTTCACAAACAATCCAAATAAACATAGTTTATTTTCTATGGAATTTGTAATCAGTCAAGTAGAATATTGGATTATTATATTAGTGATCGGACATTGTGTGAAATTTGGTTTGAGTGAACCACTGGAAGTTGTTTTTTACGGGTATCCAAATGAGGTCCATGCTTGTCTGTACAGTTATATTTACCGAGATCTGAAATTCTAATTCTTACCATGGAGAAGAGGAGGAAAGAATTTAAAATCGAAAAAAATATTTGAGTCAGAAAAAAATTAGAACTTAAAGTTCTTACAGTTGCTAGCATGTGTTTCTTATCCTTGAGGGCGACCATGTAAGGATGTACTTGAAATTATTAACTGCCGAGAGTTACTTAAATCTCGAATAAGCAATTATGATGATAAAATGGACTTGTTTGACCATAGTTTGGAACTTGGGTTTGGCTATTCTAATTCTACGTTATTGAATGAGGAGGGGCACATAGTGTACAATAGGGACAATTAGCGTCCTAATTCCTAGATTTGAGTGGAGAATCGGTGTGTGATACTCTTGAATTTAAGAAGAAGCAATTAATATAATTCTCTTTCAGCTTTTAAGAGCAGATCTTGCGGAATTTGTTTATGGATATATACATTTACATAATGTAAAGATAGTTGTATACGCTTTAAAACAAGTGGTGCACGTTATGTATATTGATTCCATATTTTGTTACAATATCTTGAAGTTTTTTCCTAATGACGGCAAGGAGGTTAAACTAAATGACCTAATTGAAAAATTCGTTTCCATGAGAATCAAGTCACGTATTGGTTTTATGTACATTATTGAATGACATTTAGTTTCCGTAAGAATTTAATTATAACTTTTGATTTATATGAATGGATTATTATTTTTTTACCGTTGCACTGAGGTTCTGTATACATATATACATATTTATACTATTATAAAATAGACGAAATATTGAAAGTTTTGGTTTTCGGTCATTTATTAATATTAATATTATTATTAATTAGCCAAATACATTTTTCAATTAAAACACCAATTACCTTTCTCGACATTACCTTTTCTATTTTTTCCAACTACAACATCTCTTTTTCCAAAAATATCACACTATTGAAAACACACCTTTTTATAACTAAAACATGTATATTTTCTATTACCCACGGAAAGGAATACACCCGTATTCTTTTTCAACTATATTATATATAAATGCTCTAGTTCCATATTTCTTTGAACTAGTCTACGCAGTAAATCATGAAGAGTTTAATGTTATAAATGTAATCTTAATCATATGCATGCAGCAAGTTCATTAGAGGAGTAGTTTGTACAAAAAATATAAAATACAAGCGCATCACAGAAACATAAGATTACTTATCTTGAATAGAGTACTTGATTACTAAAGAGTTCCTAATCAGCTGCTGTCTTCCGATACGCTACTACATCAGGTTTGTTCTCTGAAATCTGGTTTGTTTGGTGAGATCGATTGGAAGCATTAGCTTATGACGTTTACTTTGTTTAATAGGAAGTCGATTATCTGAAGATGATTGTTTCAAGAATAGAGAGGCTCATCATCCAAATGTGTTACTGGTTGAGAAAGGTGTATTCTTATGGCCAAGAGTATCTAGTGGCAAAGGAGATCTCCTTGGTGTTGAATGCTAAAAAGCCTTTACTACAGAGAATAGCTAGGTGCACTGGTGCTTCTATAACTTCTACTAATAAGTTGTCTGTAGCGCGTTTGAGACAATGTGTACTCTTCCGGATAAAAAAGTATCTGAATACCTAGAACAAGCTAATCAACTCCATGAAAGCCATCTAAAACCTTAATGTTCTTTGAAATTTGTCTACGGCATTTAGGATGCACAGTAAAAGTTGTCATCTCTATGTAGTAACTAATTCACATTGTATTATTCGATCCCTCCAATGTGATGAAATGTAGGAAGCATATTTTATCTCAAAATTTATTCAAATTTTAAAAATAGTAGAGACTGCATTTACTTTTCGACTCTTATTAAAAACATAAATTTTCTCTAGTGATAAATTTAGAAGAATATGTAATAGTTAATCAGTACAGTGTTTTCTGGTGCATTTGAGGAACACGGGTCTTTGGATTGGTTTCTAACAGGAGCTCTGGTGCATAGTGTTCTGCTTGCTATTATAACAAGCTTAACAGATTAGAAACTGACTTTGTGAGATATTATCTCTAAAAGAACATAATGAAAGAGCGGTTGAATATATTAAACCGCCCGCACCGAACCGCACATGCGGTTTGATTTGCGGTTTTAGCTCAAACAGCACCACACCGCACCACGAACACCCCCACATTAAAATGAGAATTCAGTCAACGAATTATGATAATATAGATAAAAACCAAATTTGTTTGTTCATATTACTTTTTTTATAATTATATTTTTTATGTTAAATATATATATATATATATATATATATATATATATATATTAAATTTACTATTATTAATATTATATTATATAATATAATTAAATAAAATTTTAAAATATCGTGTGGGCGTTGCGTACTTGCATGGTTTATAATTAGTCCATATTAATAGTGGACAAAAGTCCAATTTCGCAAAAAGCCCAACACTGTAACTGGGCCAACCTAACACAGAAAGAAAAAGATAGTGTGATTTAGCCTGTCTCTCTCTATATATAAATCAGAAATCATTATGTGGTATTGGTATTATTGCCGCGCTATTCCGTTATCGTTCGCTCTTGATCTCTCTCTTGGTATCTATTGTAAGTGATGAGGAAAGTTAATTATCTGCATTGTAAAATGAGGTATATATATGATACAGTAGAGTGATTCCTGCTACACTATTTAACTAAAAGAACCTACAAGTTAGCCTAGTATATCAGTTACAAGGCTACAAATCAGTCAATACAAATAATACACAGAAGGCTGAGATCGTGGTAATCGCTTTGATTATGCTCTGATTGAAGATTTTAATTTGGACATCAATCATGTATTGATTATGAATCTGCAGAATCTTTAATACACCCCCTCAAGACGGAAGGTCGAGGAACTAGTCCGATCTTGGAAAGTAAGTGATGAATCCGTGATTTAAGCAGGGGCTTAGTAAGAACGTCAGCTAGTTGATCATCTCCAGAAATATGAGTAACACGGATAGATCCCAAATGAACCTGTTCCCGCACGAAATGAAAATTCAATGCAAGATGCTTCATCCTGGAGTGAAATATTGGGTTGGCTGAATAGTGAGTAGCTCCTAAATTATCACAATAAATAGGAGGAGTTTTAATTGAGGTGTACCCAAGTTCAAATAACAAAGACTTTAGCTATAGGACTTCATCTGTAGTATCTGCAACTGCTCTAAATTCGGCCTCGGTGGATGAACGTGCCAAGGCTCATTGTTTCTTCGAACTCCAAGATATAGGATTCCATCCAAGATATACAATATAACCAGTAGTTGAAACATACTGATCTTTATCTCCTATCCAATCGGCATCAGTAAAAGCATGTAGTTGCAATGGAGAATCACAATGAAACATTAGACCATGATGTAGAGTACCATTCAAATAGCGAAGTAATCTCTTAAGAGCAATCCAATGTTTATTGGTAGGGA
>PHNY01206337.1:2434-13477 GCA_003724115.2 Anethum foeniculum | reverse complement strand
TTGAATTATCTGCGTGTGTGGGGGTGCCTTGCAAAGGTGCTTGTCCCTGAACACAAGAGAAAGAAACTAGGACCGAAGACTGTTGACTGTATCTTTCTGGGCTATCTTGAAACCACAACCGTTATGAGATTTTTAGTTATAAAATATGACATAGACGGTATTGTGGTGAATATGATAGTTAAATTTCGTGATGCAACTTTCTTCGAGAAAGTGTTCCCTGTGAAGACTGGTATACCTCGGGGTGATTCTGATGATGATCCCACTCACACATCGAGTTCTCTTCCTGATCATGTGAAAAAGATGACAAATGTGGGGCGGATCCTGGTAGTAGCTCTACTTCTAACGAAGTAGAAGAACCTAGAATGAGTAAGCGTGCAAAGGTAGTGAAGGACTTTGGAAGTGATTTTATCACTTACAATGTCGAGCATGAACCGTTAACTTTCCGTCAGACCATGAATTCTTCGGAGTCAAGGTACTGGAAAAGCGTTGTGAAGAGTGAAATGGACTCTATTGTTTCTAATGGAACATGGGAGTTGGTCGATCTCCCTCCTGGGTGTTCTACTATAGAATGTAAGTGGATCTTCAAGAGGAAGTTGAACCCGGATGGCTCAATAGATAATTACAAGGCTAGGCTACTTGGTAAGGGCTTTAGGCAAAGGAAAGGCATTGACTATTTTAATACATACTCTCCTGTTGCCCGAATGACAACAATCCGAATGCTTATAGCATTGGCTTTCGTACATGATCTTATCATCCATCGAATGGATGTAAAGACGGCTTTTCTTCATGGTGACCTTGAAGAAGAGATTTATATGGATCAGCCTGAGGGGTTTATTGCTTCTGGTAACGAGAGGAAAGTATGTAAGTTGGTCAAGTCCATCTATGGCTTAAAACAATCTCCTACAGACTGGCATAAAAAGTTTGATGATACTTTTTTAACCTTTGGATTTTTAGTTAATGAAAGTGCCAAGTGCATCTACAATAAGGTTAGAGGAAATGAATTTGTAATGGTGTGCCTACGTGGATGATATATTGTTGTTTGGAACCAATATTGAGATTATTAACGAGATAAAAAGTTTCTTGAAGAAGCACTTTGAAATGAAGGATATGGGTGAAGCTAGTGTGATTCTTCGGATCAAGTTGACTCAGTCAACTAATGGAATAACCTTGTCACAGTCTCATTACATAGAGAAATCTACACTTGAGAAGTATGGTTATTCAAATTGTAGAATCGCTAGTACACCATATGATTCAAAAGTTTCTCTTTTCAAGAATAGTTCAGGTGTACCTATGTCTCAGTTAAGGTATTCTCAGATTATTGGGAGTTTGCAATATCTTGCTAACGTTACTAGACCAGACATTTCTTATTCTGTGTCTAAGTTGGCTAGATATACAAGCTGTCCGAAGAAGACTCATTGGGAGGCTCTAGATAGAGTTCTTAGATATCTCAAGGGAACTATTTCCCTTGGTTTGCATTACCGGAGATTTCCGGGGGTACTCGAGGGGTACAGTGATGCAAGTTGGATAGCTAAGAAATCCAATTCCAATGGAGTGATCGGATATGTGTTTACCCTTGCGGGTGGAGCAGTGTCCTGGAAGTCTTCTAGACAGACTTTGATTACTCTGTCTACTTTTGAGGCTGAGTTGTGTGCATTGGATGCCACGGGGACGGAGGCCGAAGGTTACATGGACTGATGTCAATGTTGCCTGTAGTAAGCAGACCGCTTCCTGCCATTTCTGTTTATTGTGATAGCCATACAACTATTGACAAGATCAGAAGTGTGAAATATAATGCTAAAACAAAGAGACACATCCAAGTTAGACTTAAGTCGATAAGGGGTATTGTGTCTGATAGGGTTATTTCTATAGAGTTCATTGGAACTCAGGATAATATAGTTGACCCGTTGACTAAATGGCTTGAGCATGCAGTAGTCCTTAAGTCGATGTTGGGGATGGGGCTGATAACCCATCATGGTTCATCTACTGCGGGAACCCAATACACCTGAGAGGAGATCCCTCGAAGTGTATTCAATATGGTAATAACAAATTGTAAGGATGAATCGGTAGTACCTTTACTATATATATTTAGATACTCACGTATCTGAGTCTATCCCCCAAAACCCTTAAAAGGTACTGAACCTGCTAGTATAGCAAGAGTTTTTAGAACTCTGAATGGGGTCAAGTCGTAAGACGAGATGTTAGCAATACATCTTTGGAGATGCCCAGCTAAGCTTATGTAATTGTGAGGACCCAATTAGAGGAAAGAGTTATTCCTTGAATTCCCGTCGTCTATGGAGTGTGGTTACACCAAACGGATAGAGATTTAAGGTGAAACATTTCATCTATATCCGGTAGCCATCGAAGTAGGGGACTTAGGAGGGTTCAAACCCGAGAGGGTACCGACTCCGAAAAACAAGTCATGATAAAATCTGATATGCATTTATGTATGGATTTGTGTGGGATTGTTAGAAAATGGAAAGTTTGAGACATATTTTAGATATGTTTTTGATGTAATTCCCGGAAACTAATTGTTGGAGGTTGTTCCTTTCTATGTGGACTAAAACTTTCATGTTTGGATCTAAGTCATTTTCTTAGTGTGATCCATAAAGAAATAGAGATGAAATTAGTAGCTTAAAATGGGTATGTGGGTTTTAGTGAGCAATAGTAACTTCTCGGCCAATGGCTTTAGTACAGTACCATTTATAAAACTGAGTCTGTTTTGATTTTATTTTTGCTAAAAGTTTCAAAATCATTAATCTTTTCCAATTGTTATATCCAGTCCTATTAAATTTGATAGACACAAGTTGCGGAGAAGAAGCATCTGACGGATGTATGTAATAACATTAGATCGATCTTAATTTGGTTGTAAAGCCATGAGTGACATCATTTGTTAAAGAACTAACCCATGGAGTAATTATTTGACAAAATAATTCTGAAACAGAACTCTTATCAAACATTTGTAAGCACAATTTGTACAAGTAAAGTGATGATAAAATGAATTCGGACTCGTTCCGGATCAGTAATCAGAACAATGCTCAATCGGAGAAACAGAAGGAAAAAATGATGTTATACCGAAATAATGATATCGATGAAAAAATATGATAATATGAAGTATCAAGTCCATTTTTAGTAGAGTATGAGGATGATAGAGGAAATGCCTTAAATACCCATATCTTGGACTGATTGGCCGGGAATACCTTTTTCTGAATTTGAGGCCCTGATTACCCATCCAACACGTAACATCGTGTGGCATATCCCAAGTTATATACAAACATCAGCTGAGCAGCATATGCATGTTGGGCGGATAAATTAATTTATACAAATGCTCGTTGAATACAACTTAAATAGGTTTTAATTAGTTTTTATTAATATATTATATTTTTATATATTTTTTCTCGGGTTTTGAAAATATTAAAATTTTATATTAAATTTTTAAAATTTTAGCATGGACCCTATTTAACAAGTTTTAACATTTTAGGGTTCAATAATTCCCCATTTGAGTTTTAGAAATATTTAATAAATAAATAAATAAATAACACAACGATTTAGGGTTTAGGGCGTTTAGGCCCTAAACTCTAGAGCCTAAACCCTAATTAATCTAGGGTTTAGGGAACTCTAATTATTAACGGCTATTTAATATTTTTGGGTTCAATATTTTCCAATTTGGGTATTAAAATTTTATTTTAAAATATTAAAATTCAAACGTGAATTATAATTTAACAATTATTAATATTTGAGATATTTTTCTTCTAAATAATGACATATGAGTTAACATCCAAATTATCATGTATGTTAACACAATGTATACGTTTATTTGCCTCCAAATTCCAAAGCCACAAGGCCCACGACAACCAACTTATCGCACTAGCTATCCCCTATGTCTATACAATATGTGGTGCAGAATAAATGAAATGTGTTGACCAACCTAGTTATGTAATACGGAGAAGCAATGAAGCATTGAAGGTTTTACGTTAGAACCAGCAACGTAACTCGTTGGATACGATTGACGGTATTACGTATCCAAAGATACGAAACATGATTTCCCGCATCATCTGTCACGGAAAACGATTTAACGCGTCACAGTGGTAAATAGGGTCAACTTTTTGCTTATGGGTATTTCAGGCCAATTCTTTTTAAAAATGTGTAAATGGGGCCATCACCCAGGATGATACTCCTTTACCAGTGAAATATCAATGCCTATATTTTTTTGTAGGTATAGGGTCGAATACTTGATATTTCTTGTGGGCTGAATATTTTCTTAAATGGTACACGCTTAAATTTTAAATTATTGAATTATAGTTCATAATTAAATTGGGGTTTAGGCTCTAAGGTTAATGCTTAAACCCTAAATGGATGTGCTTTTATTTATGTTTAAAAAATAATATTACTAAAACTTAAATGAGAAATTGTTGAAGCCAAAAATATTAAAAATTATAAAATTAGAGTTCACAGTTAAATTTTAAAAATTATTAAATAAATATTAAAAATTTAAAAACAATAAAATTACTTACATTAAAAAATTGTAATTTACTTTTAATATACATTTCATGTTAAGTGAATTTTTAATTTTATATTTTATATATTAAATGTCTACATAAATTAAACAAAGTATAAAATAGATATATTATGTTAATGTTATACAAATGTGATATTCATTTAAGTGAAAAAAGCCAAATGTACATCACACGTGATATAGTAATCAAAAATTAAATATTAAAAATTTAAAAGTGCATGTATATATAATTATGAACGAAATTCTAAAAATTAAGAATACAAGTTTCTTTTAATAAAAAAATATTTTTATTCAGAAGTTAAAATAATAATCAAGACAGATAAATATAAATATAGTGAGACTTGATTCATTTAAAATGAGTTTTTACTTTCAACTTAAAAAACTTTGTAATTCAAAGATTGTAAGGGTGAATTTTTGAGAGGATGGGGGGTTCAGTTCGCCTCAAAAGCATTTTTCATTTATTTTTTTATTTTAAAAAAAGAATCAATCAACTAAAACTAACTGCTCCGTTCTTCCGACATAAAAGTGTGTCTTCTAAAATCATAAAATTAAGCATTCTAAAATTATAAAATCAATCAAATAATAACATAGCTTAGCAAAAAAAAGAGTGACAAAACTATCATAAATTGCAAAATAAAGTTTGAAATAGAGGCGCTAATGAAAAATTTAGCTACAATATGCTCTTTTTTTTTTCGAGCCAACGATTTACATTTATGTATATATAAGATTATTTACTTTCTTTTTAAATTATATTTTTGGACTTGAAATGTAGGAGAGTATTAAGATAAGAACTTTGACTTGAAAAAAAGTTTTAGCAAATAATATAATTTGATAGAGAAATTTTAGAAAAATTATAACATGGTAATTTGAGTTAAGGAGAAAGTTTAAGAGAAAATGATGTAATTAACTTTTGACTTGAAAATAAAGTTTGAAAAAATAATAATATGGTAGAGAAATTTTAGATAAATAATAAGATGATAATTTGAGTTAAGGGGAAAGTTTATTGATATAAGGTGGTAACTTGATAACTTGAGTTAAGGGTAAAGTTTAATAATATATTAGAGAAATTTTAGAATAATATACCAAGAAGGTAATTTGAGTTAAGAGGAAAGTTTAGGAGAATATAAGGAAATTAAATTTTTTTGTTTTTATTAATTTAAAAATTGAGAAAATTAGAAAAATAAAATGAGGTGAGAGGCACTGTCTGATTGATTTTTAGTATAGATTCATGTTTTTTTAATAATGCTAGCATTTTTATAATTTTAAAGATATATATTTCGTATTGTACTTATATTCAATTCATTGTTGCATGTCACTAAATCAATTTATGTTTCCGAGCGTGAACAGATAACTCAAGTGGCAAAAGAGTTTATGTTTTGGCATCCGGGTTCTGGGTGGCTCACCCTCAATATTTGTTTAAACAAATACTAATTTGTAATGATATAATCATAATTATTAAAAAAAATAATTTATTTTTATGATTTAAGCATTAGCTATATATTTGAAAAGGAAAATGATAGGTACCCTAAATTTATTTTCAAAATTTTTCCAACAGTATTGCTAGTTCAAAATATAATAAATTTGTGTTTAAATTTTCGAAATTTCAAAAGAAAAATTCTAGATACCCCAAATTTGTTCCTAATTTTTTTTTTCAATACTGTTATTTATTTTAAAATATAATAATTTTGTGTTTAAATTTCGAATGACATTCTTGAAAAAATATTTTATAATAAACTTTCGCAATTTCATGACCAAAATTGTTTTACAAAAAAGTTTAAAGACCATTTTATTTATCAAATGAAAGCCACTTAAATCCAGCTTATCTCTCATCTTGGATTTTTTCTCACTCTAACACATATTCAATTAAAAAGCATATAAATCAATTATTCAAAAAATTAATTTATATACATTTCAAGATAATTTCCTCCGTATATATTTACATTGCATCAAATTTTTTGACATTTTTGATTAAATGAGAAAATAATTTAATGAATGAGATAAAATTAGAGTATTATAATTATATTGCTAAAATTTTTGCAAATTCCAAGATAATAAAAATATTAAAAATAAAGGTAAAGGTAAATTTATATTAGTTCAAGTTAAATTATTTTAATCCTATATTATAATACCTAAGTCAACCCGTATGCATTTAGTATTGGTTAACTAATCAGAAAATTATCAATTATTTTAGAACCAATCAGCATTCCTAAATTTTAGACCAATCATATTATATCAAGAGTTTTCCTTATTTAACATTCCCATCCAACTTTACTAACCATGGTTAGTTAATAATTCAAATATATATATAATAATAATAATTTTATTTAAAATATCCTTCTTTATAACACCCGAGTTAACCAGAGTTAACGAATCACGTATTTTTCATAAATAATTTTAGACCAATAAAACGGAACTCCTAATTTTAGACCAATCATATTATTAAAAATTTCCTTACTTACCATTCTCATCGAATTACACTAAACATAGTCAATTAATAATTTTAACTTAAATATAGCAGTTATTTAATTTAACATATTCATATATAATTACATATTTTTATATGCCAAAAAATACTTATATATTTCAATAAAAAAATTATGGGGCTACGTTTAGTTTTATTTCATCTCTATCTTGAGTTCTAAACTCCGATTTTGACGAATTTACGGCCCACGCGAAGTTTACGAAATAATCTTTAATTTAGTGATGATTTAAAAATTATTAGCCAACTAAATTTATCCAAGAATTAAAGATAAAAGACAGTTGCGAATTTTACACTAATTATTTAATTATATTTTGAATCAATAGGAGGCCACAACTAAAAAATATACCAATCAAATCATAAATATCTTATTTTCATAGATATTATTTCTTTCTTATACTATCCGAGTCTAACCAGGTATGCAGTTAATCAATTAGAAAATCTTGAATTATTTTAGACCAATAAAAGAGAACTCATAAATTGTAGACCAATCATATTATATTAAAATTTTCCTTATTTACCATTCTCATCCAATTATACTTACCATACTGAGTTAATAATTATAATATAAATATCGTAATTATTTAATTTAACATATTAATATATTACATATTTCTATATGCCAAAAGATACTATATATTTTAATTAAATAAATTATCGGATTATGTTTCATTTTATTTAATTGCTCCTTTTTTCATATATATCCTTTCTTCTTATAATATCCGAGTCTAACCATGCATGCAGTTAATCAATCAGAAAATATTAATTTATTCTAGACCAATAAAAGAGAATACCATTATCATCCAATTATACTAACTATATTTAGTTAATAATTCTAATTTAAATATAGTCGTTATTTAATTTAACATACTCATATATTACATATTTTTATATTCCAAAAAATACTTACATATTTTAATTAAAAAAATTATCGGGTTATGTTTAATTATATTTCATCTCTATATCGAGTTCTAAAAATCATATTTTGATGAACTTATAGCCCACATGAAACTCTGGATTATCTTAAATTTAATGATGGTTTAAAGTTATTAACCAAATAAAGTTTTTTTAAAACTAAAGAAAAAAGACATGTACAAATTGTGCATTAAGCATTCAATTATATTTAGAACGCCTACTATTTCTTGTTCAAATTATGAAATATAGAATTCCGTTTTAGATCTCTAATGAATAAAAAAAATTATGTTTTAGATCGAACAACTATCATTTATTAATTTTAAGATCTAACTACCCTCTCATAGAGTTGATGAAAAAAATAATCAAATTGGAGTTGAAACAAAATAAAAAGAATAAATTTATTTAGCAAAATATTTTTATTGTAATTCATTTGATTTAATTTTGATTTTATCTTGAGTTCTATAAATCAGATTTTGACAATTTTACAGCCACGCTAAGCTCACGAAATAATATATAATTCAGTCATGATTTAAAAATTAGCATACAACTAGAATTATCATGAAATCGAAGAGAAAAGATAAGTTCGAATTTTGCATAAAGTATTCAATTATTTTAGACGAATAATATAGCACTCTTTAGACCAATCGTCTTATATTAAAAAGTTTCTTATTTATAATTCTAATCCTCATGCACTAACCACAATTAGTTAATCATTTTAATTTAAATATAGTTGACACTTGATTTAAATATTCACATATTACATATTTTATATGTCAAATTGTAAATATATTTTTCATTAAATCAATTACAAGTATACAAATATCTCTTCTCGAACAGCTATCATCTATTTATTTTCAGATCTAACGATCATTTGAAATAGTTAAAGAAATAATCAAATTGGATTTGAAACAAATAAATAGAATAAATTTCTCTGGCAAAAAAAAATATTTATCTGATTTCATTTGATTTTATTTCGGTTTCATCTTGAATTCTAAAAATCAGATTTTACAGCCATGCAAAACTCATGAAATAATTTATAATTTAGTAATGGTTTAAAAAGTACTATCTAATTAAAATTATCCAAAATTTGAAGAGAAGTGACGGTTACGAATTTTGCATTTAGTATTTTACTCTATTTCGGATACCTCAATTTTGTTTTGGCTGAAATCAAGAAAATATAAAATATTTCTCTTTTATCAAGGATTATCATCTATTTATTTTAAGATCTTACGGTGTTTATTATTGTTTGTCAACGATCAAAGTTTTGGTTGCGATCTCTTTTACTCTTATTATACGATAGAATGAATTGATTTTTCTAAATATATGTCATATCCAATCATGATCACCAAATACATATTGGAATCACCAGAATCGAATTACCACAACACCTGCATTTTCATTTGCTACCACTTATCAACACATCTCTACGATCATGATCACGACTAACATTAATATCTACAGACATCACTATATATAGATAACCAAATACAAGTCGAAATTATCATGAAAATCACACGACTCAATAAAAATTTAAAACAACTTATGCGTGTGGAATTGAAAATAAAGAAAGAAAAGACAACTTGGAAGAAACAAAATAATTTATCAAAGAAGCATTTATTGGTGAAGAACAGATCGATATAATATAAATAGATATAAAAAATGGGTAGATAAAGACAATTAGAAAAAGAAGTAATAACAATCAAATTTCATTTTTCGTGACTTCGTCAAAAGATGAAGATCGACAAAAAAGATAAAAAGAAGTGTATATATATATATATGTATATATATATATATATATATATATATATTTATATGTGTGTGTAAAATATAAAAATAGTGGCACAACTTAAGAGTTATATAAAAAATGAGTGATTCAGCTTACTTTCAGAAGTGCGTTATTCTAAAAAAAATTTTATCGATTATCTATATAGTAGATGGGTCAATATTACACAATAATTTTTCGAAGAAGCATGTATTGGTGAAGAATCGATATAATCGATGTAAGACAAATAGATCTTGAAAATGGGTAGAGAGTATAAATTGATCAAAATTCATTTCCCGTGTATTAATCGAAAAGAGGAAAATAAATATATGTATATTATTTATATGTGTAAGATCTAAAATTACTTGTCAAATTTAAGAGTAATATAAAAAATGAGTGATTGAGATTTCTTTCAAAAGTGCACTTTTCTAAAAAAAATAAATTGATTATCTAGATAGTAAATAGGCCAATATTGCACAATCTATCTAGGAAATGATAATAATGACTAACTTACCGATAAATATAAAATTATACACATTTATAATACAATGATATCTTTTATAATTTGTGTACCTAAATTTAAGCATTAATAATAATATCATGCAATTTATATGAAGGAGAGATGTGTAATTTCATATTTATATTTTGATATTATTTTATTGTAAATACTACTAATAAGTATAGATTGGTGGTTGGGTGATAATAGACAAAGCTCATTTACTCACCATTTAATGTATATTTCTTCAATTAAAATTTATTTATTACATGACCAAAAAATTCACAACTAAATTATATTATTTCAATGAAAATTATTTTAACTTAAAATTCTAGTTCAGTTACACATTACAAACGTTGCATGCTAAAATATGAACTAGACAGGTCTTTAAGTTCTACAGGTATGTAACATGCAAGATTATGAACAAGACACTTAGGTTTTTTTAAGGTTTACACGTATATTGTGTGTCATTTCAAGTATAGGCTATTTTCTTTATTTAAGAAACACATACCTTTGTAGTTCTATCAGAAGAAATATATTTAACATTTAGTTTCTGGTGGTCAGAGTTTCTTCAAACACAAATTTTTGTTTAAGTGTTGCTAGGTAAGTTTTAAAATCCAAAGAACACTTATATGGTCATAGTAATACATGATTTACTACATTTCTAGGTTAGCTAGAAGATCATACTCTGAGTTTGAGTTTGGTTAATTTCCCCTTAATTGAGAGCAACTTGTTAGTGCTATAGTAACTAAAAAAGTTTCTTAATGCTAGTTACAGAGAGTCAATCTATCTATATATATTATAATGTCAGGAGATCGAAAAGGTCCCACAATCGTTTAACATATTTTTCTTGAATTGTCATTTTTTTGATTTTTTTA
>PHNY01206325.1:11950-29697 GCA_003724115.2 Anethum foeniculum | reverse complement strand
TATATATATATATTCGGGTTTTTTTCTGGCTTTGGGTTAAGATCTGGTTTGGATCTTGGATCGGTAAAAATTCAAATCCAAAAATTTTCGGGTTTAAAAATTAAATTCATATCCAAATCCAAATCCAAAAAATCGAATTCGGTAAATCTAAAATTTCAAATTTCGCATCAGCTATCAGTCGGATCGGGTTATTTTGCCATACCTAACTCTAAGAAACTCATCTTCCTCTAGAACGAATTCATTTTTATGGTAATAGATTAATTGCTACC
This sequence comes from Anethum foeniculum, assembly GCA_003724115.2. Lineage (NCBI taxonomy): Eukaryota > Viridiplantae > Streptophyta > Magnoliopsida > Apiales > Apiaceae > Anethum > Anethum foeniculum. Next base: position 29,428 of record PHNY01206325.1, on the reverse strand, counting down.
TAAAACTATGAAAATTGAATTATTAGCATTTAATTTAAATATAAGACAATCCTCTAAATTAAAATATGCTTATAGTAAAAAGAACATGAGTTACTTCCAAAACTGTTTTGAACTTCAAAAAGTATGAAAATATCAATTTACATATACTTTACTTAAATGGACATTGTTAAAACATTCCGAGTGATTGAATATTAAATTTCTAAGAGGAAGGAAATCGAAAGATTAATTGGATTTGTAATCATTAGTAAATAAAAGATGATAACATTGTTCTTTTTGGGAACATAAAATACTTATGGTAGAAGAAGCACCATATATAACAGGTACATTTTTCCAACAAACAAATATATCGAAACTGCCAATATACGTGGATCCATATGTCCATTCCAAGAACAACAGTGATGGCATTAGAGCATTAAAGATATTATATATACATCTATTCTTCTATTCACGCTATTATCATCGGCCTCAACAGCTTACATTATCTCTGCAAAAAGTGACTATAGCTCTTCAATATTCAGGTACGGAATCATCGTTTATTCTTAACTTTATCAAGAATCCGAAGAAATCAAATTAATCCCAAGCCAGTTAACAATTTGGAATCATGAGTTTCAAATAGTGAAATCGCCTACTTTAAACACCATATAACATCTTTTCTTGATCATAATAAGCATTATATCTTTTGGAGGGTTTTTTCTTTTATTGTTCTGTGAGATTTTGTTTTAGGGTGCTCATTACCTCTTTATGCTATAATCGTCAACTTCATAATGGATAGCACAAGTGAACGTATGTATACTTGTAGAAATTTTTACGAAGTTTTTAGAGGTAATTGTATTACTTGATGCAGATATTGTGATTTCGTGGTGATTTTTAGTTAAGTGCCATTAGTTTGGGATAATATCTTTGCAAATTACCAGCATTAATTACTTATTTAGTTTGGGATAATATTTTTGCAAATCACCGGCTTTTGTTTAAAGATTTATATAACACATGTATCATATCCAACATTGTTTGAATTTACATATTTTATATCTCTTCTGATAATAATGGTGGCAATGATTTTTATTTTGTATGTTATAAAGAATATGCATGAGACAGCACTGGATGAAGACTATACCTGTGAATCAAGAAAGGTGAAAAGAAAACTTGTTTTTGGTGATGAATCTGGAAAGGTCATGAAAAAAAAACTTGTTCACAAGGTAAGCAAACCACTATGAAATTACTTGGTAAATATTGTATGTTTCAATTAGTTTACCTTTTTTCATTTAATTACTTGTAATTTACTAAGAGAGCTTTTACTTGGTAAATATTGTATGTTTCAATTAGTTTAGCTTTTTTTTTGATTTAATTACTTATTCACTAATAGAGCGTTTAAACTTGTCATTTCAAATTTTCAGGTTTATACTAATATTTGAATGTTCTGTATTTCAAATGAAATCCAAATTCAAATTCTCAAACAGCTTATTTTGATCAAATCCAGGATTTCAAATGAAATCCAGATTCCCAAACAGGTCATAATATTAATCATAACATGGAGCCCCAAGTAAAAAAAATATGAGCAAAAAAGAAAAATGACCAAGTTAATGTCAGATCAAAATTCATTGATGAGGTATATCATTATCTTTAAATTATAATGATTTTTGTTTCAGAAGTTATGTTAATATATTAAAAACTTATTTCTAGAAAATCAAGGAAGACATGGCACAAACCACTGGTTTAAATACCAGTAAGATATATATGATCAAATTTCTTATTATATATATATATATTTATCAGTCATTTGTAGATGAAAAAAGTGAGAGAAGGAACAAAAGGGTTGGAAAAAGGATGAACAATAAATACACGACTATTAAGAAGGTATGTATAATCTCTATGATAAAGATGTTTGGTCAAATAATGAATATACATTAACTTTTTCAATAATTTTTTTTATTGTTATTTTAGTAATACTTTTTTTTACCTGTGTAGGAAGATGAAATAGTAAAAATTAGAAACTCCCCTAAAGTATTAAGTGAAATGATTTCTTCACTATCATATGAGCAACAAACATGGGTAAGGGATGCTGGTTTTGGGAGTCTGCTACATTTTGACTTGGAAGGGTTGCCACAGAGGTTGGCATTCAAAGTACTTGAAGCATTTGACAGTGAAAGTTGTATGTTAAAGTTAAAGAATGGGGATATAAAATCACTGAACCTGAGGTATATAATGTTCTTGGACTCCCACATGGAGGAGATGAAGTTGTAATTGCACAGGCTGATGAAAAACATGAAAGAATTATTCAATGGAGAGCACAATTTCCAATTAAAACCGGACAAAGTCTAATTAAAGCAAGTGAAGTGGTTGATAGGATGAAACAGAGAAGGAATGTTGATGACTTGTTCAAATTGAATTTTCTTGTTATCATCACAAATGTGCTGATAAGATCAAATACAAATAATTTCTTAAGCCAGGAGATCCTTTCTTTTGACGATGAGCTTGATAATTGTGCTCAATACAACTGGGCAGCATACTTGATCAAAAATCTAGTGAATACAAAGAAAAGATGGATACGTACGACATCACTTTTTTACACTGGACCTATAGTTTTCCTAATTGTAAGTATTGGTTGGTCTCGAAAGTGTAATTTTAATATTTACTCCGAATTAATGTATTTACAATTGATCTTAATGATAATTGTTAAACAAACTACATTTGCAGATATTGTATGTTGATCATGTCTCGTATAAAAGACAACAAGTTGTTTGTAAAGATAATCCATCTTTTCGAGGATGGACAAAGAAAAGACTGAGAGAAATGGAATCAATGGAATCAGAACCAGGTGCTTTTGGTCCGGGAGCAATACTTCAAGCTGGAAGTCAAGTAAGGATTCCTGAAAATCAAAGAATCACCGAGGATAAGATAATAAACGCTTCTTGTACTTCTAAAATATATAAATTTTACAATAATATCTAAGACTTTATGAATTAAATTAATTATTTCTTCATATAGGACAAAAATGACAGAGAAAGGAACATAGGTGGAGGGAATCTGAATCCACACGAGGTATATTTATTCGTATATATTATTGTTTCACCATTATGGTAATAATATCATATTCATGTTCAGTGATTACAAACACAAATCAGCATATACAGTTGAAAGAATCACCATTCTTTGACTGTATAATAGGATTGGTTGGAAAGACTACGTATAAAGGCGGCTTTATTAATGGATGCAAAGAGTCAATATGATTGTGAATTGGCTAGAGCAAAGAATATGTATGGAAATGAAAAAAATATTCTTCAAATTAAGTCAAAGATCAATGATTTGTTCCAAACAAACAATCATAACAAGAAACAGATTGATAATGAATGTCAGTTGGTGCATAGTTTTGTTGAGAATACGAATATTTTTGAAGCAGCAACAGAAGATAATCAAGATAGTGGTGATGCAGAACTGGCAGATGGAGAAGAAGTTACATTATTGCCCTATGACATTGAACATCTTGACATAATAGCCTTGTTGAACTCTCCAGAACGAATACTTGAAATGCAAAAAGACATCAAAGGTTTACAAGCACCGTCTTTGTCATTAAGAAAGAAGTTGGAAAATGCAATAACTCAAGCTTGCAAACACGTAACCGAAGAACAAGGACAAGTCACCAATGATCAGAACAGAGAAGAAAATGACAATGTAACTCGACCATCCAAAGAGTCGATAAGAAGGGGAATGAGGGAGGTCAAAGTGGGCCAAGCTTATCAATTTTCGAAATACACAAAACATAAATTTGCTGTATGGAGGTGGTTCAATCATTCTCAGAAAGATCAACTGTAACTTTTTGTTAAATACTTAAACATATGGTGAATATATGTACTAATTTAGAACAATTTTTCAAATGTGTGTTCAAGTGCACACAATAAATCCTAATTTCTAGGTAATTGTTAAATTTTGATTTACTATTTAATTATAAATGTTAATGGACTCTGGTTCACACCAATTCCACCAATAAAAACAAGGCAAACACCTAGAAGTTTAGTACTTTATTGGGTGCCCAAGGGTCACGTAGAGTTACACTGATCGTCAAAATAAACTTCAATATGTAAAATGAAATCTTTAATCTACCAAAAAAGGCCAAAACTTATACATCTAATTATCAAATTATAACACACTTATCAAATAATAATTACATGTAAACATCTAAACTTGACCTATAATATCAAAGAATGTATTAGAAAACATTCTAAGTAAATTTACAAATCACCCACATTAAATGAACAAATCACCAGATTAAAAAAATTGCAAACATATTAAATTTGCATAAATTGTTGGATAAAAATCAGGTCACCTAAAAACTGCAATTTCTTCTTGAAATTAAATCAGCCCAGAAAAGTTTTATTAGATGTGGATACATGTCAAGCTCACAGATATAGAAAAAAGTTTCATTGTTTTATGCTTAAACTTGAATTTGTCATCATTTAACCATCACATTCACTATTAAAGTAGCATATAATATGTTTTTTTATAAATCAATATGCTCGACTCTCAGAATAGATTTAATCTACAAAGCCACTTCAGTCCTTTGCAGAAATTATATGCTAGGCACAAATCTAAGGACTGTAGAGGGATTTTAGGTGTTATTTGTGATGCTACCCCAGTAGAGAGTGACTTGCAAAAAGGGGCTGATATGTCTCAGGTAATCTGGCTCAGTTATTTTTGTATTACGCTTTTTTGTTAAAGCTATATATATATATATATATATATAGCAGTGGCTCCCCCATTATGCAGGTTCATGTTTCCTTTATATTTTTCCTCAACGCAGGAAGTTTTTCAGGTAATAACCAAAACACTACAATCTCCTTCCTCGAATGATTCTGCAGGCTCTTGCAGTCAAGCTCTCTGGTCGGCTTCTTCTGAGATGGTTGGGTTCTTCAAGCAGTTGGAGGAACAAATTCAAGAAAACAAATTTGATGTATACAGGGTGCTTCCTCCTCAAATTCAGCTGGATGAAGAAATCATTCAGGAGTATGAGAAGGTTCTGAAGAAATACTTGTCTGGACGCCTTTTAGACCTTGCCAATGATTCAAATTTCCAAGACTTCAATAAAGTCTTGCACTTTTTGCTGGCTTGTAGGAGAATCCCTTCACATTTGCAGCTGGGATTCTTAACTCTTCGCTGGGACTTGCCAAATCTAAGCAGTAGAGCATATGAGCTTCACAAGGAAGTGAACCGGGGCATGGTTATGCCTCTTGCGAGGTCCAAGGAGAGAGAGGAGCTGAAGAGCATCTTGGACAAATATCGCCACACTGAATATAACCTGGTGAAGTTAGAAGAAGAGAAAGATGCCAACTTGCTTGTGATAGATAAGCTCCAGATGAGGAATGAATGCTTAAATGAGGAAGTGACAAATATTAGAGCTGCTGCGGTGATGAAGAATGTTGTTGGTGGTTGTGACAAATTGTGTAATGATAAAATGGGAAAGCTGCTGGAGCAAATGAAAGATCGTAACTCCGATGAGATAGTCAGGATCAAGGCCAGTAATGAAGCCATAGATGCCAAGATCATCAAGTTTGCAGAAGAAGCTAAGATTGTGCATAAGGATGCCATTGCTCAATATTATGTAGTAATAAACCTTGAGGCTATGGGAGCAGTATATGAGGCCAATGTGGAGAATGTTATGAATCAGTTGGTTACCATGGAGCTGAAATGGAAGGAGCGCGTGGAATCACTGGACTATTGAGTACTGTGCATGGAGCATAATGCATACTTGTGCATTTTTTCCTGACGCAAGAACGTTAAAGGGCTATCTTGCGATCAATATTTTAACGCTTGCAACAATTGCATAAACCTTGTAGTTAATGAGAAAATTGGCTTAGGGGAGATGTAGAGTGCTAATAGGCTGTTCCTCTTCTGTCGTCTATTTTGCTCATGGCTTTTGTTTAAACTGGTGTGTGGGTTAAGCTCATGGCTTTTGTGGTGCACTTAATAAATCTTTACATCTTTAATGTAGTCTTAGATGTGCATGTGTATCATTTTAATCGGTTATAATAAGATTGATTCCAACATTGGCATCAACCACTCCAATTAAAAATTTTCATTATGCCATATCATCTTTGACACATCTTTTGGGAAAGAGGAAATCAATTTGGGATACGTAGTATTCTTTAAATGTATTATTGTTACATTGTGAGATCCCTTAACATCAGTTACTATATGCTGCGAAGTGATGACGGAATATGGCATATAGGCTACCGTTTGAATTTTTCAAGTCTAAAATGCCGATATTAATGTTTACTGATTTGCTGCCTAGCTAACCAAATTATTAGCATTTTTTAGATATGTACTCACAACATATTTAAATAAAACAAATTACTATGGAAGAAAAAATAAGAGGGAAGACATGCCTTAAAAGTGTTGAGGGCCATAAAAAATACGAGTACATCAACGTATGTTTTCATAAGATCTCCATTGTTTGAACCGCACAATATTAGAAATTAGAACATCACCCCATTTATGTTCTCCATTTTTTGAACCGCACAATATTATAACATCACCCATATTTAATATACAAGCATATATACTTTAGGAATTTTTCTTTAACATAAATATGAAAACAAAATAATTTTTCTTGGACAACTTCGGGCTAGGCATTAAGCATCATTTCACCGCCTCATGAAAAATTAAGCATGGTAAGTGCATTTAATGCACTCACCAACATTATAAAATAAAAATTAAGCATAATTAACATTCTGGTAATATTGTACTCACGACATATAAAAATAGTTTTATTTTATAGACCTTCTGGCCCTTCTTCAGTCACTACAAGAAACAGGGGCTATAAGCCATCTATTAGTCCACGTCAAATTAAAAAGCGACTGAAATTGGTTGGAAAAAATTAGCTGGAAATATATACTACTATATACGATCGAAATCGGTTGGAAAAAGGGTGATCGAAAATGCGTGGTAAGTGCATTTAATGCACACACCAACATTATAATGCAGTGTCGCAACGCTATTACATGTCACCAACATTATAATATAGTAGTAAATGCCAGATATCGTTCCTCAAGGACTGTAAGCTTGTATAAATCGTAATTAATATCGGAGAATTTAGTTGTAAAACACAAGAATTTAGTTTTGGTTTATCTAATTAAACTAAATAATTAACAACTAAATCAACTAACTAATATTATACTAGCAAAGGGATTTGGAAGTTTTAGATGCGAAAAGCCGAGTCAAGATAATTATTTTCCCCTAATATATTCATGTCGGTAATAAATGTCGGTAATAAAGTAGTGTAATACTAGAACAAGATCACAGTTCACTAACCTGAAATTCAATGATCATAGGTTTTTCTCGAAATACTATGGTATCGATTTGTAATTAAATTAACAAATGTCTATGCCCAATTTAACTTTCAGAATATAATTAAGCACCAATTTTACACAGCTATGCAATGTAATAATATATGTCTATACGGTCACAATATTATAATCAAAAGATATAAGCATGCAACATTCAAGTTTTATGTCAATTAACTATAACCCTCCTAGTATTATAATTAACTCGTTAACATACTAATGTTGATCAGACAATAGCAAATATGTATCACGATATCCACTTGAACGAATAAACTCGTATAACACTTCTTATCAAAACACCAACAATCCCATACTAGGGTTCCATAAAAATCCGAGCTCATACAAATTTAGTTCATAATTAATGTATCAAAACAATCCCAAAAAAATCAACACATATTCATAAGAAGAGATAAATAGAAGGTAATAGAAACAAAGCCATCTGAATATCTTCAATGGAGGAATTATTCTTCGTTGATGGTTTTTTCTCCTCCTTCCTTGTGCGGCTACTTGTCTATTGCCTCTAAGTATTAGGTCTGATCTACCTATTCTAATATGTCCAATAATAATCTTTTTAATGATTTAATACAAATACAAGGAGATTTTCCTATTAGAATTGAATTTCATAAAGAAAGAAATTCGTAGTTGAATTTTTGACTCTGATTCTGGGCTGATTTGGCTGGACTTGAAATTGAAGACCACTTCTAATATAAATCTCTTCCCTTAAACTTTCGGTAGGCAGTTGAATCATCAAAATCGGACTTCCGGAACTCCGGTCATGGCCTAAACATTGAAAAGAGAATCCTTGTTGAAAAGGGAGAATATTGTGATCAAGAATACTATTTTTGTAATAATTAAAATAATATATTCCTATTTACGCTAAATATAATCATATACAACCACATTCTCTTAGTTCATGCACATGTTGCGGTTACACTTACCTCGATTAGTTTAGCATCTACTTTGGATGACTTAGGCTTAATGGTGAATTTTGTAATCGTATTTACGGGGAGAATTTAAAATTACGTGAAACAATATTAAATGTGAAAATGATTGATTAAGAGTGGTTCGTTTAGAATTGGCCTTTACCAAAAATGTTCGAATTCATATTCGAGCTTTTTATTCAAATAATATGATTTTAGTATTTATGGAATAGTGATATCACCACATCCTAAACTTATTATTGCACACCCTCGAATTATTTGACTAAGATATTCTTACTATGACATCTTTTATTAGCTAAAACATTTACCAAAATTCCTTAACATATTAATGACGAGGAACGCTTTTTTAATTGTATACATACAAATTACGGTTCTGTCTCTTCTTCTCTGAAGACTTTAACCCTTGCATCCTAATTTTCATGATTTACAAGGGATATGTATACCACCACCATTCCTAGGTGCAATTTTTATTAGAGTAGAATTATTACTAATTTTTACTATGTCCACTTGGTAAATTGTTTCCTTATTTAATCACTCTCATCTTCTTTCTAATTAATCTAGATAATGATGACAAAAAATGAAGAATGGCTTGTAGGTTAATTAATTATATTTAGTAAAATTATCATAAAAGTAAGAGTGTAAGAGCCATAACAAACATGAAGTTCATGGTATGTATTCAAGTTTTTTCCAAAAATTGTTTATCTACATCCCACAATTGAATATTAAAATTTGACCGTGAATTAATCCCTACAAAGACATTTCTCTTTTTTCATGGAGCTGTAAATCTGAGAAGTTTTCAAAATACTATAAAAGAAAGGATCACATGGTCCGGATATCCCTAAGAATAACAAATTTCTTGAAGTTCTAGTAACTATTTTCTTATTTTCATTTCTCAAAAGCTCGAAGTCCGGAAAATAAGAGTTACTCCCTCCGTCCCATTTATATTGGCCACATTTCCTTTTTAGTCTGTCCCAAAATTTTTGGCCACATTTCCTTATTAAAGTAAAAAAATTGTTAAATATGTTAAGTTTTTCTAAATATGTTTATAGTTGTGGTTAAATTTGGTAAGTTTTAATTGATTGCTAAATACGTGTATTTTGATTGATGGCCAATATTAGTGGGACTGAGGGAGTACTAAAATGTTGAGCTTTTAAAAGTTTCAAGTCCAATATTATACTAGTTTCATGGGTTTAATTTAGGAATACAATGTATAATTATTATTTGTTTGCTCAAATTTCGTTCGGTTGCATATATGTGATATCATTGATCATACATGATGTGATAGTTCACATCTTCTAATTATATTTACTCTTGCTCTCTTATCTATTTTATACAACAATTAGAAATTATTTATTATACACATTTTTTTCTTAATATGCTATTTTCCTTATTTTCTTACTTCATGTATATATGTAAATATAACTGATTTTGATTTATATATGGTTTTTTGGTTTTAAACGATCTTCAAACTCTCGAAGATTGTAATAACAACATGTGTATAAAGATATTCTTATACCTTTTACCGACTTACAATTCCTATCACCTAACTAAATATATACATATTTCAAAAAAAAAAAAAACTAAATATATACAAAAATAGATTACGAAAGATCAACTTCGTCTTTGTTTATTCCTAGTAGAAAAAATCTAAAACATCAAATTTGGAATATAATATTTGAGTAAGCAAAAAGATTACTAACTACATTGTAACATTATCATCTTTATATTCATGTTTTGGAATAATCGAGTATTAGCCAAAGATTCAGTTATACACTTGCCTAAAAATATTTATAATACTCTTTTATAAATTTTACCGTTAGATTTACATGTTAGATTCGCACACTCTGAAAAAGTAGTTTCACCTAAACTAAAAAGAGAAAATTCGGTACACCATATTATAATTATTAATTGAAACTATATTTTCTTGATCGGAACAATATCGTATATGGAAAAAAAAACTAGAAAAATCTAAACAGAATTTGATCTAATTTTGATTCAAAATTCAGTCAATTCTTTTTCGAACTTCATCCCAACCGAAATTGAGCCAATTATAACCAAAACCTATGTAAATTATATATGAAAAACCAAAATTAGAAATGAACCTAATTGAATCTAATTAAGCAAAGTATATGTAGTTATACCGCAACCGAAAGGTGATCCAATCCAAAATTAATGTGTGTCGAAAATGATTCGTTTATTTCTAGATTTTTTGATATGTACATTTGAATGAATAAGTGATTTAGAATATGCTTCCACCTATATCATACCAAGTCAAATTCGAGTTATTAAATTATAATTTGAAGTGATTAAACAAAAATAATTAAACGTATCATTATCAATATTTTACATCTACTAAAGTGAAAATTCCAATTTATTAGATAATTGAAAACAATCATATATACGTCATTTTACTATAATCAAATCTAGTAATATACATTTAATGTTTGAAAATAATATGACAAGCATAATTTTTTAGATATATTACATTCCCTTAAATTTCGAACATACAAAATTTTATTTTTAATAGGTTTTCTAATATATAAATCAACAATGAACTAAGTTATGGCCCGTTTGGAAACCTGAATTTCATTTGAAATTCTGGATTTGATCAAATAATCTGTCGGGGATTTGAATTTTGATTTCATTTGAAGTCTAGGAAATTCAAATATTAGTATAAACCTGAGAATTTGAAATGATAACTCAAATCTTGTCATTTGAAATTCATCATTTGAAATGAACTACATGTTTACAAACGCCTCTTAAGTGAAAAAAATATACTACAATGGAGTGTATTTGATTCATATGTAGAATATTTTAATAGATTAACAAAATATAGATTTTTAAAGATCTTTTCTATTTTACTGTTACACATTTAGTAGATCGAGTTGATATAAAATCTCCTACCGTTTATGCATTTAATTAATGTATCTGAAAAATTCTTTAAAATGTCATAAGTTTTGGAAAAATTCTAAAAAGTTTTAAAAACACACTATGGAAAATGTGTTATTCAAAAAATTCACAAGATTATGAATATCATCATTATTAAAATGCTAATTAAATATTTTGATGAATCTTTAAAAATTCAAATTGAATAACTCAATCTTTGAAATCCATATAACATCATCGAAAAAAACTTATATGTACAATTGTTTGGATGATATAATTAAAATTACAATTTAAAATACTCCTTCCATCATTTGTTGGAGCTCTCTCTTGAAAAAAGAGTTGTTCGCAAATAGTAATCGTTTTCTTCTTCCAAAAAAAAAATTTCCAATCCTTTTTTTGAAATTTAAATTAGTATTTTCAATATATTTTATTAATGTATACATACAAACAATTCTAACTTATATTAATATAATTATTATTAGTTGTATATAAGGAAACAAATTATTCAACTAAAATTTTCTCAAAATACTAATTTTTTCCACAATCCACGTCTAAAAGTAGACCAGGGACTAGCCTAGCTAGGTTCCCCAAAATAACATGTATGGGGTTTATGTTGGAAGCATTGACGGCAATCAGAGGGACCTTGCAACATTTAACAAACGCTACAAAAGGAGGGACGGAGGGACACTTGTGCACAGTCCAGCAATGGCGATGAAAATTTCATATTTAAGATCACAGTAAATTCTGTTTCATATTTTGTAAGAATTTAAGAGATGAGGCCGCCCATCAAGATTCAGATGGTGAAGAGAGCGTCATGACGATCTTATATTTCTAAAGTTTTCTTATTAATAACTTTACCTTTACTGTAAGCAAATTATATTAGTTATTGTGTATTTAGATATTATATTGATCTAGCTTTAAGTGTTTAATGGAATATAATGAACTTCATTGTGTGTGTTTACCTCTTTTAAAATTGATACAACTCATATGATCTAATTTTTTTTGGTGTTTAATTGAATATCTCCATTTTGTGTATCCATTTCTTTGAAAATTAAAACAACTCTTTAATGTTTATGTACTTATTAGGCGGTGTAAAATAATAATTTAGTATGTGTATTTATTAGCAGTACAGGATTTTGAGGCTTGAACTCCATCTTGAGGGTAATACCTCTAAACTAATGGTGGGAAGGTTTTATTTGATCAGTGTAAATGTTTTAATAATTTTTATCTGTTTCGATTATTTCATAATTAGAAATTTTTCAAGAATTATATATTGTTGGTTCATTAAGTTAAACAAACCCACTACTTTGGGCTAAACTCATCAGTAACTAGGTCCATTCACTACACCATAAGCCACCTTTGATTTTGTTGGCTTTGCTATACTAATTTTTGACTATTATAACATTCTCATTTTGGTGTTGCTATAGTTTTCTAATAAACAAAATTTTATCTTTTTATAACAAATAAAAAAATTATTGTTTTGGACACAAAACTAATTTATTTAATTAAAAATATTTAAAGGATTTTTATTAAATTAAGAGGAAATGATATGTGCATACCCATTATTTATAGGTACACATCCTTTATTGAAATTAAAATCAAATTACTCTTATCTTACAAAAAAATAATTTGAATTCAAGTTTCAATTTCAGTATGATTTTAACCACAACAAAAGGTGTGCGGGCACTTATGAAATGTAGGGGAGGAGCTCCTGATTAAGAATATAAGGAAAGAAGTGAATATAGTTCTCAATATTTATTTGACCTACATGATACAAAAATATTTTTTTTCACCTACTTAGTTAAAGCATTACTAATCACTTTACCACCTCAGGGACAATGCTAGGTTTTCCTTTCCTTCGGAGTTTGCTATAGATTCTCTGTTCTTCATTGTTCTAGGTTGGCCTATTATTAAAAACAAATTACACCTGATCAAAATATTTAAATACTATGATCCAATAATGTAAGAGAACTATCATAGTGTTCTATTCTTAATAGGTTTTAACACTGTAAAACTAAAAGGGGTTCAAAAATCTTACCTGCAACTGATAATTAACCTTTCTTTTCATATCACAAACTTTTTGTTCTTTTCATGATCAATGACCGCAATACAATTTTACATATAAATAGTATAAGCTCCATCCACCTATATAAATTTATGACGTTAATTTATGAGGAGGAGGTTTCGTTTACGTGGTATTATATGCAAGTTTTAAATAAATTGACATCACCTTGGACTCTACTATAACTAGTCTATTTTAGAACTGTAGAGCTCTATGTTTAGGCAAATACAAAATGAAACAATAGATGACACCTTTATGAGTCAAAATAGGTTTTTCTTTGGTGGAAACATTTTTCTACTAGTACCAAAATAACAGCCCAAAGTTTAATTATTGGATGTATTTTACATTTGATTTATGAACCAGCGGATATTTGAAGTAAAAAAAAAAAGAAAAAAAAACATTGAGGCTGACTGATATGAACCTCAATACCTCCATCCAAGCATTAATACCTTAAGAAGATGCCAGCACACTAAGCAAGGATTGATCACTTTTCTTACGGAAATGTTTCATAGAATGCAAGAAGAATGGGTACACCCTTCCTCGTTATTACCTTTAAACTATCCAATCTTTTAGTTACTAACAATCTACACATATCCCCAAAATATTAATAGTAAGACTTAACTAAGACAACCAACCAATCACCCGAAGAGCCTAGACAAGGTGTCTAAATGTATTCTGTATATATAATGACTTAAATAAGAACTTTTATTGTGGAAATGGACTTGAAACTATGTAGAAAAGTAAAATGTGTAATAATGGTAAAATTTGGAACACGCCCTAGTATAGAGTCATAGAATACAACTATCCAATCTTTTAGATACTAACAATTTACACATATCCCCAAAATATTAATAGTAAGACTTAATTAAGCCGTAGTATAGAGTCATAGAATACTCCTCCGTCCCAATATACATGTCCCTTTGACAAAAAAAATTTGTCAGAAATTACTTGTCTGAAATTACTTGTCCCTCTCTTATTTCAATACAAAATTTAAGGATAACTTTTCAAAATTATCTTTTCTCAATATTTGACTTTCTAAAACTATACTATATTCTCACTTTTCAATGCATTAAATGAGAATATTTAGTTGAAAACCAATCATTTCCTTAATATGCGTTTGTTTTCTTAAAGGGACATGTATATTGAGACGGAAGGAGTATATGATACTTCAAAGTGAAATGAAAACTCCAAAGAGGTTCCAAAGTGCACTAAGAAATAAAGAATGCTAAACCATGAGTAGCTAGCATGAGTAGTTGAAAAAAAGAGACATGAGATGTCTCTAACTGTTCTCATCATGATATTAACCTTTTAATTTTGTGGGAAAGAAGGTATAGTAATCGTTCATTTTAAAGCATATTTAATTTTTCTTGTTATTCACATTTTCTGATATAGTACGGAATTTATATAAAACGGGCTAAAGTGTTACAAGTTCGAGAACAAAGACATTAAACAAAATCCAACAAAAGGTAAAAACTAGAAAAAACAAAATATCTGTCCATTAAACATGACTTCTTCCAACTGAGAAGCCAATTTCACATACATATTCATTGAAAGCCCTCAAAAGATTGATACTGTCACAGGGGTTAACTATCCGTATCACCGTAATTCTATCACTGGCTTGTAGATTGGATGCTGACAGCCACTCTGTTCCGGCCAACGTTAACCAAAATCATATGCAGGTTGCCCTATTGTATACGCCACAACCCAAAACATGCCAGTTGATCTATCCTCCATTCCCCTGATATTTGTCAAGGTCATGTTCTAGTCAATTTTTTCATAGGAAAACTACATCATAAAGGAAATCATATAATCAAGAGACAAGATAGTATATCGGAAAGTTCTACTATATATTCTGGTAATTTTGTGTACATCTAAGTCGTGAATTACAACTAGTGTCGTCAATATAACTTTATTGTTTCATTGACAAGTCACACATACCTGAACTTACTTTTACATTGCTCAAGGTGTAACAGACACAGCATGGGCTTAATTACCAATAAATATAGACACATATATTCCAGATTTAATGCTAAATTACTTTTTTTTAGCAACCAGTTCATATATAATATGCTCATCTTATGGAAAATCGCATACCTGTTTGAGATCCAGCTATTGACTAGTCTTACACAAAGGTAGTGGATCTGTCCGAAATTTTGTACCATGAACAACCTTCAAATAATAAGCCTGTTATCAAACACCAAAAGAAACAATTAATATCAGTATACGAACACTGTATCTAAAATCAATTCTAAAAAAGACACACAAGATAGAGTTCAGTGTATTTGATTAAATACTCCGAAGTACAACACAACAATTATAAAACTACTAGTTGATCTTAAAAATAATTTGACTAGAAATTTCACCAAGTAGTTGTGGTCTTTGATTGATTTGTATTCTTTCGACAATATTCATAGTACATAACAACAAAAAATTTAATTTGCTCAAACAAGTAAAGTTAGATCGATCTAATCAGAAAACCTTATAAAGACATGATCGGCATGTTTATCTCCTTCACCATCAGGATCTCCTTCACCATCAGGATCTTGATGCTCCCCGATCATCTCTGAAATTCTTATCACAAAATGATCAGTATTTTCTTATAGGGTGTTTAACTCCCCTCTCTCTTTTTCTTTAATTAGGACCCTTCTCTCATAGTTATAGCTGTTTGTAAGAGGTTACCAGAAGAAATTAATTAATTTCCTCGTAGTTTCCGTCAAATGCCTGACACTGTTACATGTACTTTTACCGAGGTGAATTATACGTATTTGTATTTTACTGTATAGTTAAGTATTTTATTTTTGTGAATAAAAGTTTAAGATTCGAATTTTTATTTAAAAAAAAAATTTAAAAATGATAAACGGAGTTATGCAGTCAATGCAACTCAAGATACACGTAAAAGTCAAAGAGGACATGTAATTTGGGACGTAGGGAGTATTATTTTAGGAAAAAAACTTCTATTACTAAAATAAAATATATGGGGCACCTCACTTTATTTTTTATTTCTGATAGTTAAAATATTAAATATAACATAAAAATTATTTTAAAACTAAAAATAAATAGGACGTCCCTATATATTGTTTTATTTTCAGTTAGTTAAAAATTGAAATTAATATTTTGGATGAAGACTACCTAGTTGTTGTATGACTCCAGAAATATTAATATTAAATGTTCAATTGAAAAAATAGTATTATTCACCTGAAACCCCCACCTCCTCCCATTCCAAAGGATCCACTTCCTCAATTGGATGAAGAAATTGATTATGGACAATAATAATATATCTATATTGATTAGTAAATAAACTCTTAAGCATGTGTAGAAAAGAAGCACCAGTATAATCCTACAAGCACTATGATAGATGGCATATATTAAGTATTCAAATTTAACATTAGGGAGAACTTAGTGAATATTTACCTATGTTCGTGCAATGTTTTGTAAAGGAACATTTTCCCTAGAATACATTGTAATTAGAAAATAAAACAAAGAAATGAAACAAATGGGATGAAAGTATGTTCTTAATGCACATATCATTCGGAAGACAGGTAAAGTTATACATGACAATTGACAACTCCCCCTCTGTAACTATTCTCTTTGTAAATCATTATTTCAGTCCAATTGTCTTGCAGACTTCACACAAATAATAGAAATTTAATTATTTAGTAAAAATATAAAATTACATTGCAAGTGGATATGATCAATTTAAACCTACTCAAGTAGAGATATATGAATATACGTACCATCATTCCATGATCATCCATGATCTCTTCCATTACATTTTTTAAAAGATTATCACCAAGAGCTGCAAATACAGGAGGTTTTATGCCCCCGTATTTCCATGCAAATGTGAAATCTTCACATAGTCTTGGAATATAGCAAACAGCAGAAAGATCATCAGCTTTCAGAGACACCAGGAAATCAAAGAAACGTAAGTTCAATACAATAATAAAAGCACCTATATATATTCCTACATGAGAAATAAAAAAATATGACTGAACCAACTAGGAGCTTGTTGTTACCAAGAAGTTTTAAGCAGATATAATAAATTTGAACCAGACGGTATAAACATCATCCACTAGATATGTCATATCCACTAGATACTACAAGCCAGATAAATTTACATGTACAACGTTTCTTAACCAAAGGGGTAGCTGAAGGAGTTGCATTTGCAAGCCCAATGCATCAGGTGTTGACCAATTAATTATCTCTGGCTACTATGGCCGGTGTGCATTGACAGATAGTTCATAGGAGTTCCATCAGG
>PHNY01206305.1:2007-12666 GCA_003724115.2 Anethum foeniculum | reverse complement strand
TATATATATATATAATTATGTTAATTCGTAAATTTTAAATTAGATTAACATTTAAAAACATATATTTTAAAACTGAAGTTAATAAAAAAGCAAAAGAAAATTAAATGCTGTAAACGAGGTTAACATAGTACTCTCTCTGTTTTTTAATATTTGACGTTTTGACTTTCGGCACACATATTTAGGTGATTTGACCGGATAGTTAAAATTATTATTTTTTTAATTTTTTTTCTGAATTAAAATTTTGATTGTATTTTTTAATTCAGAAAAAAAATTTAAAAAATAATAATTCTATCTATCCGGTCAAAGCACTTAAAAATCTGTGTCAAAAGTTAAAGCGTCGGATATTAAAAAACACGTGGAGACTGGATATTAGTCTGGCTGGACCTCATTAATTTAACGAGTGCTTGACGAATTGGACTACTAGAAATTCAGAATTCACTCCCGCAGCATACAAATTATTATAAATTCGTTGGTTCATTTCATTAATCATAGTGGATCCACACAAAAAAAGGAGTTTGTACCGAATAAAATTTCATTAATCATAGTGGATCCACACAAAAAAAAGGAGTTTGTACCGAATAAAATATAAAGTTTCAAAGCTACCGGTGCTTATGCTCAAAATGCACGTTTTCAGAGAGCGGGAACTTTTTAAGGACCTGCATCTTAAGGTACAGCTGATTAGACCTGACAATTTTTCATACACAAAAATTTAGTGTTTGCATTTTGAATACACTACACGAAAAATACACGAACATGAAATACACGACCGAGATGTAGTGTCGGTTTTATGTTTACTCTTAGGTACATGACACGACACGAGGTACACAAAATAAATATATTTAGAATTAAATATTTATTATAAATATGTGTATTTATAATAAAATATATATATATATATATAATAAATATATGTATATTTATTTTTAAAATAATGCATAGTTTTATAATATTACAAGTATAAATGACTTAAATGTATATATTTCATATAATTTTATAAAAAAAATTCTAAAAATCTAATATTTACATTTATTTATTTATATTTATGTTTAATTCAATTTTACGCGAAACACGACACAAGAACGGAGGTACACTAACACGAAAGTACACGAATCCTAAATGGATCAGTTTTGTGTTTGGCCTTTGAGTACACGGCACAAAAAGATACACGACACAAAAAAATACAAATCGAACGAATCGACAGGTCTACAGCTGATAGACTTGGTAGGAAGTTCGTAGATATTGAAAGAGGCAGACGTAGTGACTGACAGAAGCAAATGGAGAAAGGTTATGAGACCGATCTTAATCGATTATAAGAGCGGCTCATGTCCCCCTCCTAAGTCCTACACTCCCTCATTTTCCCAAGGAAAAGGCTTTGGTTACGGGCATAGTTTGCATCATTTTTTAAAGAAAAGGGCTTGGATTATATATAGACTTGTAGTCATCCTCATCTCACGCGGAAGTAAAAATTAAACCCTGCCCCTTCATTCGGTTGAGACAAGTTTAGAGAGATCGTGTGAGGGGAAGACCAGTTGACCTCACATGACCTCAAGAAACTAAAACAGAAGTATCATTGAACTTCCTATAATCATTCATGCAAATTCAAGACATCTACCAACTAAACGCATGACTACAAGATAATTCAAATCCATAATGTATACTATAAATTAACATATACGAAATCCAATCTCCAACTCATGAACATTATTGCTATCCCATGCACAGTAAATAAACAATCCTGCTCTCTAGAGTCTAGATTGTACTAACAAGTAAAGTCGGGAACAAAGTTCAAGTATGGATCCAATCATAACTGCGGGTTCAAATTGTAAAACAAACTCCTCAAGTATAATAATATCATAGCACCCCTAATTGTTTGAACAATCCAAGTCATCCATATGTGAAATTGTTATTTCTTTCCTCCAGAAGAAAGAAACTAAGGAAACAAAGACAGAGATCAGGTCTTCGTCCTACTCCACAAGCAGCCACTCAAGTTAATTTCGTGGTTCAATCAGATCTCACCTGCAATAAAATTCGAAAACACGAGGGGCTTACAAAACTGACAGTTTGACGCATGAAACCCACTGCTTTCAGTTGAGCGCAAAGAACATACCGAAGGTGAGCGACGGGATCGGGAAATTTTTCTATCCCTGCTTGGACTCCTGCTAACCGATCTGTGTCGACGAGACTAGATGGTGCCACCATGTCAAAACACAGAAAACAATACAAATTTAACAACAAATATATCTGCACGTCTTTGTACAGAACATAGAACAAGTAATCTGACTTACAGCATATGCCGGAGATCTAGACCTTGAGCGAGATCTGCAAAGTTCAAAAATATACCCAAATCAATATCCAACTTCTAGAAAATTCTGTCAAGACCTCTTATCCAAGGAATTTTTTCTCATTACCATCATTACACAAGGAAGAAAGTTTCTGATATCCTTGGTACCATTAAACATGACAAATGGACATGCTTACCAAAGACTAAGATATTTATCATTTCTAGGAATATACATGATCTATCAAGTGCCCACACTAAAGAGCAGGCTCTCAAATTTGCAGCGCCATGTTGCAGAGAATGTTACAGAAAGAAGTGGACAGCATCCACATGTGCATTTCACCATTATAAAGAGGGGCTCCAAGCCAGCTAATCTTTTAAAAAAATTACTTGTTCATCCAGTTTTCAATATGGTCCTAATTATATCATGGTCATCTATCTTTCCATGACAGTCCACTGTCTTGTAGTTTATTGTTTTCAGTATGCCCATTGGTGACAGACACTGCATTACATATAAGAAGTTATTTACCATCAGGGGATCAAAGCTGGCTAGAGCTGCCCAGTCTGAGCACCATACCCATCAAAATCCTAACATGAGATCCCCAGATCGCCGCAGAAAGCCAGATCTAGAAAACAAACAAGGGAATCCTTTATAATCGTGGCAGCATAACACGGCAAGTTTTAGATCCTTTCTCAATTAGGGCCATCCCACTCCGAATAATATTAGAATTGTGTATGAGGTAAAAAGATAGTTTTCCCTCTGTACTAAGAAGATGTCATGCTCTTTTTGGAGGAATTTAAAGAAAAAAGATTTAAAAGTTAAACTTAAAGCTCTTGGGGCAGATATTATCTTGGCCATGTATTATTAATTCTTGGCGACATGTTACTTAACTTTTAGTAAAAGAAATAATTCTTGAAACCTAACAACTAACTACTAATTTCCAAATGAAAACGAATGGTACTCCTCTTTTTCCGCCAACAAATTAGAGGAAAAAATCAAATATGAAGACTGAAGCGCTCATTGAATTTTCTTTCATGTTATTGGCGACATTTTTCGGACAACACATAGGCAGTATATATCTGGAGTTCAAGAAGAGGAGGGCGGGTGCATAATTCCTGGAGTGGTTTCGGGTATTTAAGTGGAAAAAGTTATACACAAAACTAACTTCTACACACTCATCAATATATAGTTTGGCTGGAAGTCAACTTCAAAGTTAGTAGTGTCCATAACAACAGATAATTGGCACTTGATTTCAAACTATTACATGTCGCCTTAATTGCATGTATTATTTATAGCATGTACAGAGTGACTAGTACCAAGATTTTGTAGCACTTGAAACGCATTTTCAACCATTTTGTAGCACTTGAAACGCATTTTCAACCATCACAAAAATTCAAACAATTATTCAAATGAGGGAATTCATGACAGACTTTGGATCTTACGATTATTTATGCATATCAATCCATGAAAGCAGATCAAAAGAATACATTTCAGCTGCTAAAACAAAGTCATTTATAAAAATGAGAAGCAATGACAGAACTTGCATCAGAACATCAATACACTTCAAAGTCATAAAAAACTTCAAGCTTCCAAACGAAGATTTGAGCACTATTGCCAAAAAGTTAAGTAATACAATTTTTTTTGTCATAAAAAAGAGACTTACATTAAACAGTCAATGAATGCAAAATGCGAATTAAAAAAGGCAATCAAAGGCACAAACATATGTGGTGAATACATACCGTGACATGGAGCGAGATGATTCGGAACGAATAGACCTCGAACGAGAGCGAGACCTGGATCGAGCACGACGAGAATATTTTGCCCTTGGAGACTCGCTGCTAAAATTCAGTTTTAGTCAGTATACGGTGACCAAGCCTACATTCTCAATTTCGAAAGTTTGTAATATCCGACACACTAGAATATGATGGCAAACTTATCCCCCGACTCGATGTACACAATTTAGTTCTGGGTATGCTGGAAATGAGCTACATCTACGGTATATAACTCAATTGTTTATGCCTGTTATATGTTTATACACTAAGTTCGCAAATAATTATAAATTAAACCTTCTGCTTCGACTGCTATAGCTGCGGCTTGTACTTCGGCTTCGGCTTCTTGAATACGGACTCCGACTGGGACTCCTAGAGTACCCACGTCTGTCATCATACTCCTCAACCTATAATTTTTTGAAGAAATAAATCAAAATCTTTGAAAAAATTGGAAAGAAGCTGGACAATCCATCAATATTTACCCGTATGTAGGCCTTTGAAAATTGATTCTTAAACAGTGAGTCATCAAGTTTCCTGATCTGAAGTAAGAAAAAGTGACGATGAGAAAAAGATTGAGAAGATATAAGAAACATGTAATGCTGAACTTATGCATATTTGTTTTAGTGCATTTATCCACAATAAACAATTCAAAACAAAAAGGTTAGAAAGTAGTACATAAATACATTATACTAATACAATATAGTAAACTTACCGCATACTTCATGTCATCATAGTTTGTATAGTCTACAACTCCGCTGACACCTACAAAATTAAGAGTATTTATCAATTTCGACAACATATATAGAAGCCTGGCCCAACTTTATTATCAATTTTGGATGGAGAGCAAACGTTAGAACCATGTGAACTTCATTGTCTGATATTTAACAGTATTCTCTTTGTTTCAGCTAGAATAGAGTAATTGATTATAATAAACGGAGTATCTCTGGAGTAATCTAAGCAGGATTATGGACCATATGTTGTAATTAATCAAACAAGTAAATAGTTGGCATTAGGCCATTACAGTAGAGTAATTTGTCTAATATTTGATATGAAAAAAGAAAGGAGAACACTGCTATTATTGAAGAGATGATGGCAAGGGGCTGAGAGGCGTATACATAATATTCATAGTGCATAAAATTTTCGTGCAAACATTTTTCACAAACTGTCAAATTTTGTTTTATATTCCGGAAACTACCAAATCTTAAAGAGTGCATAATACAATTAAATAAGAGATAGTTCACAAGTATACTAGAGAAAAAAAGGTCCTTATCAACTTTATCTCGGGAAACTTACGAGAACTGTAAAAACGACAACATTTTTTCTTCTAAGATTTAGTCACTACAAACTACATACACAAAATTCTGGATCGATCTTTTCCCGTCAAATCACCATAAACAAATGTCTCGATCTTATTTGAGAGAAGTCGAAACCAGAAGAAACAAAAAAGAGTCTAGCCAAATATATTTGAACAGGCTTATCACTGGATACATCCTTCTGCATATTATATTCCTCATATATCACTGAATAAAATGCAATACTGACTCTTTTAGAAATCATTCATCTGAAATTATTATCTTGGCTTGGAAATGAGCCTTTGCATGGAAACTAAAATTATTGGTTGGTTACAGGCATGCACTCAGTCAATCAACTTTATACCAACATATAATTCCTCTAACATGGGTTGCGAGAATGTAAAACAATTGATAATGAGCCATAGAATAGAACTAGAAATCATTATCAACCATGAGAAATTAGGAATGCCCTAAAATAAATATAAAAACAAAGTGAAGACAAAAAAACTAGCTGCGTCACTGCGTGCACACATTTAAGCCAGTACTCGCATACATCAATTCTAAGCATGTTTTTTACTTCAATTTAGAATTTGCAAGTTTAATAAAACTGTGAAAGTAAGAAATTCCAAATTTAAGCTACCCTTACCAGCATACTAAAAAGAGTGAAACCCTAATACCCAGCAATAATCTCATTTAATTTTACCCTCAATATAAAGTGACCTGCTCATAGATCCATATACCCTAAAGGACAATTTACCATTCCCAAAGGACATTTTACTATTTAGGACACTGTTGCATTATTCATGTAATGGCCTTTAAAATTACAAAAGATAAACATATAGATAATTCAACATACCGCGTCCATCGCGTCCACGTTCTGGGTAAACTTGAGAAAAGCAAACGTCCCCAGCACGACGCATGTGATCCTATATTAGTATTAAATGAGAGAAAATCCACATCTATATACCTAACAATTGGGTCAAACAAGCTGATTTATGAGACGGAGCACTCATGCTCACCTTTAAGTCTTGCCACGAAGCAGAAGAAGGTAATCCAGTGACCAAAACTGCGAAGTTGAGAACGGAAAGCCTTGAGCACATGCATTTCAACTGACATCGAAGACAGGAAATTATATACATATAAAGCTGCGAACGTGCTTACCGCGATACTCAGATCTTCGGGAAACCCCACCACGACTACCACCACTACTGTAACTGCTATAGCGATCCCCTGATGACGATCCTCGTCCACCATGTGCAAACTCAACCTTCATATAAATCAGTGCAAGATGATAAAAAAAAATAAATAAATAAATAAATACAGAACACGTATACCATTGTAAATTAATGACAAGGAGCAATAAGATCTAACAAGCCATCACTAACCCTTAATCGTTGCCCATCAAATTTGTATCCATCCCGACCTTCAATGGCATCTTCAGCATCACGCGCATCTTCAAACTGAAAAGTATTACAAAATGCAACACTACTGAGAAAGAAGGATGACTTTGAAAAGTTAACCTGCACTTTCTTAATCAAGCTCCCCAAGCAACTTGCATTGTAAATATTAATTAAAAAGACAAATCTTTCCGAACACAAACTTAACATTATTAAAAAATACGTGAGCAGAAAACTACAAACTGACCTCAACAAAGGCATAACCAGGTGGTCTGGGTGGAATTTTCAGATCAATTTCCATTATGTGCCCATACTGCACCAAAAGCAATTGAAACTTTATTTTAACAAACCAATTCTGATTCAACTGTTAAACAGTCTATACAACTGAAGAAAAAAACTATGCTTATTATCTATCAGTCATGTATCAAAGCCATCAATACAGTAACAGGTAATACAGAAAAAAGTTCTAGTAGATTGTTGACTACAACTCTGTAATAGGTGCGAGTGACAACTGACAACAGTATGTTCCAGATCAAAAATGATGGAACTATATATTTATATGCAATTCAAATGGTCGATAAATGATAATAAGGATAGTTCTCTCATTTAAGTATATATGCAATCCTTCACCAACCCTGGAAATATATCCACACTTATGAATCACGGACGGACCAGGATTTAGGACATGAATATTCAGATATGACGCAATTTGACCCCTAGCAGTTCTTTTCTTTTTATTTTCTTACTTTACCTGATGCAACTGGCAGTGTCAGAAAATAACCACAGCTATGTCCAACTTTGAAACACCTAATAATATTATTGGACTTCATCACACGGGAGAATGCATATAGCCATTCATTAGTGCACTGGTCATGAGAAGAGTTAAACCGACTTGATATGCCCCCTATGTCTGTGGGACTGTGACACCTGTTAGATAACACCCCTTACATGCCGCATAATTGCTTACCATGTGTGACATGATTTACTTTGAATTTCAAAATGGACCACTAAAGACAGCAGCAACTCAATTTCAACAGTTTACAAGGGCAGACCACTGATATGTCACAATTTTGACATTTTGCACTCCTCTTAAAAAACTTTTGAAAATGTCTTCACCTCCTTTTCACTAAAATTAAAGGAAGCCAATTTTATGCATGAAATAAAATCAAAAAACAGTCTGCAAACACTGAATAGTGACTTGGGACAAAATAAGGGTAAGGGCAGGCCACTATCTGGCATATATATCCTACACATTGAGCACAAGAAAAACCGTATATGTAGCTTTAATATTGTTCCTTTTTGGGGAGAGGGGGAGAGTGAGGGCACTATTTAATCAAAAAGAAAAACCCTGTAAGTAGACATACACATTAAAGAACTGAGATGCAATCGCCATTCAGCAGATCTATCAGCTAAAGCTAATTAGTGTATTAGACTATAACTGAATGTAAACAATAGTTAATTGAATATAACACCTTGTAGAACAGATCTTCTACTTCTCTCTCCCGAATATCACCGGGAAGATTGCCAACATAGATAGTTCGACTTAATCTGCCACTCATCTTCCTGAAAAAGTTAGAAAGCACATTTGTTAAAAAGCCTAAATTCAACATCCAAACAAAAAAAAAGTTAAGTTCTACCATGAACCCCTTTAGTTGGGGAACTGGTTCTCGTCCATTAAAAACAGAAATGAAATAATTCATTAATTAAGAATGCCCTTTAACAAAAAAAAAAAACCCTACTCTCAAAACAAATTATAACCTCTAAAAAATTTTAGAAACAAATTTTACGGAATTTCACAGTTCAGCATAAAATTGGTTTATTTAAACCAAAATAAAACTATAATCAAGCTCAGAATTCCAACTGATCTACGCAAATTACATGCAAATAACAACATCTACACATAAAAAAAGCAAAACCCCAAATCAATAAACAAACATAAAGATTATACAAAACAGACGAACCCCACATCAAAAGATCTGATAAACACCTCAAAACATCAAAAAAAAACAGCGATTTCAATCAATTAAGATTAAAAAAATAATCAACCAATAAAGATTATAGCGTTACAGAAACATATACAGACATATATATGAGAAATTGAGAATTGTAACCTCAAAGTGTGTGCAACAGAGGTTTCTGATAGTTTGGGAATTCTGGTACCAGGCTCAAACGTAAGAGAACATTCGAGAGTAAGATATACATTTGTTATTTATATTGTACACACACCTGTACAGCTGCTGTGGGTTGCAGTTGGGCTTGGGCCCTGCTGTACCAGTTATAATCCCGGATTGTTTTTAATATTTTATAATATTTTTTTTATTTTTTAATTTAATTTATATTAAAATTTTAAGGAAATTTGTCAAAAGTACCAACTTTTAGATACTTAATTGCAAAAATACCAAGTTGTCCAAATTATTGCAAACTTACTATTTTTTATATAATTATACCATTTAATTTGCAAAAATATGTTTCCAATTTCTCTATCTCTCATCACTCTGTTTCTCTCCGCATTCTCTCTCTTCGCTCCAAGTCTCTTGCTTTATCTCTTTTTTCGTCGCCTTTCTCTTGTAGCTGTTTCTCAATTTTGTTGTAGGTTGTTACTTTCGCTATTCGTTTGTATATATATGTATCTAATTTGTGTAATTTAAGCTTATTACATACATATATTGCTTATATATACATATGGAAAACCTAATTTTTTGAAATTCGTTTTTAATCTTTGTTGCAAATCATGTATGTACTGTGTGTATTTAATTATTTACTTGAATATATTAATTTTTAATTGAGTTTTTTTTCCAGTTGCTTTGATTTAGATATGGTTTCTACAAGGTTGTCTATTTCGGCTTAGCGAGCATCTGAATTACAGTCTAGGTCGAAGTTGAGTTTGAAATCGAAGAAAATTAAAGGCAAAAAAATTAAGAAATCCCCAGTGAAGAAGAAATGTAAAGGCTTTTTTCAGAGAGAGATCTATTACCACATTCTAGGGTTTATTTTTGTGAGAACTTTCCGATTTTTACGTTTAATTTCATGATATGTTGCTTTATTTTGTGTACTTGTGTATATTAGTTTGTGGTGACTTGTTATATTTTGTAAACCATTATTGTTGAAATAGTTGTAAAGTGTTTTTAGTTGCATGTTGTATTAGAGAACAGAGCTTGTTATATTTTGTAATGCATTATTGTTGAAATAGTTATGAAGTGTTTTTAGTTGCATGTTGTATTAGAGAACAAAGGATTATATTTTTGTAATGAAATTCGAGTTGTATATTGTATCATTTTTAGTTGCATATGGTTGCAAAAATTTAAAAGAGTAAGCAGTTCATTTGCATTTAGTACAATTGTCCTTTTAGTAACTTTTGATTATTACGTTTAATTTATGATATGTTGCATTTTTGTGTGTACTTGTGTATATTAGTTTTTTTTTACTTGTATAATTTTGTAGTACTTTATGGTGGTAAATAGTTGTGTAGTGTTTTCAGTTACATTTTATATTACTGAACATAAGATTAGTACATTTGCTTTTTGAGTGTCTAATAAAGTCATGAATCAAAATCAAGAAATTCTTTGTCCAATGTCACTCGAGTCACCATCGGACACGAAATCCAATAACAGATTCATACTATCCTCTTTTGGCATTGATGGTCATGTGAGTAGTGGCTCTGTACTAATAGTGTCCAGTTTTGTAGCTTAATAGTCCATGCGTAGGGCTGTAAACGAACCGAGTCGAGTTTTTGCTTATCGAGTTCGAGTTCGAGTTTTTTGCTTAACGAGTCGAGTTTGATCGTTAAGCTTATCGAGCAATTTTTGTTGTTCGAACTCGAGTTTGTTAAGAATCGAGTCGAGTACGAGTTGTTCGCGAACAATTCGAGTCGATTCGAGTTCGAGTCGAGTTCGAGCCGGTTCGAGTAGTTCGCGAAAATTTA
>PHNY01206289.1:459-10848 GCA_003724115.2 Anethum foeniculum | reverse complement strand
TCAAATTAAATCAAAGAATTGTTTCAATATTCACAAGAAATCACAATTGATTGTATTCAACTAAACACCCAAAGTTAGTTAAGATATATTATGTTTATAGAATAACAAGAATATATAAATTATTGAAATAGACTAAATTAGATCTATTAAGAAAACCTTTGGTCATAATCTTCTCCTTCACCTTCACTATCTTCATCAGCTACCATCATCTCTTCTATATTTTTAATCTGTTTTGACCTCAGAATTTTTTTGACTAAAATATTATATACAAGAGTTACAAGTCCTCCTCTCCTCTTTATAGAAGTTTCTAAGTTCCTCGAAATTGCCGTCAATAAATCAAAATATACACTTACGAATACACTTAGGAATTTCCGTCAATACATTCAACAAAACACCTCAATACATTAAAATAAACATCTCTCAAATAATAATAAACATTTGCCTATGACAAATTGTAGCGGCAATTGTGACATCCAAACAATTATACATACTATCTTACTTTACAATTCTTTCATCTAAAAAATTTTATGTACTAACTTATTAATATTTAATAATTTTGTTATATATTAGCAAATATAAATTTTAAGAAATTCTAACATATAGATCATAGTTTTTTGTCCATATTATATATAATAATTTAAAATTTCAAAAAAGGAATAATATATTACAAAGTAACTATCAGTAGATTTTAATCTAATCTTGAGTGTATTTTAAACCTAACTAACATCAACTAAATATTGTCTAATATTCGAACCCCAAATATCTTTTCTTTTTTAGTATTAGATAATAACCGACAATGTATGGTGCTAAGGTGCTAACACGATTTGAACTTGGAATAATATTTTTTAGTATAAGATAATATAACTAATAATCCCAATTTTTCAAAAAAATAAAAATAATAAGAATCCCAATTCCGTTTCTCAAAAGATTGGTCATTGCTTATAAATAAATTGTACCTTAAAGAAAAAATTGTTGAGGTCAATATAGATTATAAGCCATTTCTCTTATTATTGCTCATTAAGATAAAATATAAACGTGGAGAGATTTTGTTGAGTAGTAAAGATTTAGTTACATTTGATTTGGATATTCAAAGATTTCTCAGAATATTTAATTAACATTTTAATAATAATAATTATATTCATAATCTTGTAAATTTTTTTGAATAATTTTTTTTAATGTTTCATAATATTTTTTTTGGAATTTTGAATTCTAACCAAAATCCATATATTATTCTACTGTCTACTTCACCATATAGTTTAACATCTGTATTAACATATAGTTAAGATTCTATATTGAGATTCACAAATATTATCTCAAGTATTTATTATTGAGTTATTATTCTACATTAATTGCTAAAATATTCATAATTTTTTTAATTCATAAGTACAAATTGTAGTTTTTAAATTTTTTTATAACAATATAGAAATATAGAAATATAGATTTTCAATGAATGTATAGATATATCGGAAATTAAATTTAGGATATCTTAGTTAAATTATTTTTTAGATATGCAAATATTATCACTTCATAAAAAATCTTAAGAAGACATAATAATGGTCATCATCATTGTTCGACATCTTTTTGAGCATGGTCATAACCAATGGTTTGGCTATAAAATCATGAATTCAATTGAGATAATTTTTCTTAGGCATTGCTTACAGAATTATTAATAAATAAGGATTCTAATTTCATATATCATATGCAATGTCCCCTGTATTAGCCTAAAATTCAAACAGTTCTATATCAACAAAATTCCATGTAGTACTATTAAATTATAATAATTTTGTTACATGCAAAAATATTGGACAAAATTAATTTAATTGAAAATTTTCAGAAATGTACCACTTAAATAGCTTTTTTAAAGTGCTATTTAAGTGATATAAAGTATTGAAGATATTAGATGAATACAGCTAGGTACAATACTTGCATAACTAATAATGTTCCCACATTATTATATGTATTGAAAAATATTTAAGAACAATTTAAATAACATATAATAAACTTCTAGATAACGGGATGAAGGGGGATGGGGTACGACATTTAAGTGTCAAATATGATTGTGCTAATGCTGTAGAGTTCGTTGTCGATATAAAGCATTGATTGTTATTTAAATATGTATAGTGGAGATTTACAAGATCAAGCGACCTTTGATGAAGACACAGACACAAAGTTTGGGCTTATTGGGGTCAACATGATTTGACATATTGTGAATTTGGGTTAGTTAGATCCGCTAATGGTTTGTTAGGGTTTCATCGGCTAGGCTTTTATCGTAAAAATACTTTCAATTGGAGGTACGTCCCGTGTGAATAAATTCACGGGTTAAGGTATTGTCTTTAATTTATTGCACACACTATTTTATGAATCATGCACTAAGCCGGGAGTCTTCACGGAAATAGTCTCTTGCGTACATTGTACCCTCCGTCTAAACGGGTTATACCGGATATGTTTGGTTTGGTTCGGTTATAATAAACTTTTAAACATCAACATCAACCACCTTTTTAATACCTTTTTAATACATAGGCCAATATCAAATACACATTAATATCTTGTAAACTTTCTTTTACATAAATATTAAAGAATAAATAAATTCTCGGACCAGTTTCCCAAGCATTAACCATAACTTTATAACCACCTCATGGAACGGTTCCCTTCTTCCAGACCTTTCACCATTACAAGAACATCACCAATGCATACCGTCTAATATTTCTGATTTAGCCAATGATTAGCAGGTACTAAATTTGACATAATGTAAATAAGCCTGTTATTAAACACCAAATTATACCGTGAGCAAAACTTTTTAAAAAATACGATACAAAAATAGTTTGAGAAATATATAGGGAAAAGCAATCGCTTGTTCTTACCTAGGTTGCTACATTTGTTGTGCAGTGTCATTTTTGCTGGACAAGTCCTGTGCTCGACTGTTGTTGCCTCTGTGCTCGACTGTTGTTGCCCCTTGCCTGCTAAAAGTGTACTCTGGGTGTCACGCAAATTCCTGGCCAAGAGGGACTGCAATTCCTCACTTCTAGGTTTTAGAATATTTTGATAATTGTTGCTGAATGGTCATGTGATTTCCGGTTAAAGAAAAAAAAATAATTGGACTAATAATATAACAGTATACTTATGTGCACACATAAAAGCTCTAGGAAAAAAATGCAACAAAAAATATTCATTTCAAAGGATATCTTGAATAACTGTTCATGCTGATTAATGTCTGAGCATGTCTCCGGTGATCCTGTCAGCACAGATAGTACAAACCTCCAAGAAAAGTTGGATGGTAAGACTAAAACAATTATATGTATAGAGCAAAATTCCAGAATTGTTTACAACCTTTATTTAATCCTCTGGCATAGCATGATCTATTCTGCAGTCAGTTTCGTCTTTCTGAAACTTTTTTACCACAGCAGTTCCTCCGAAATGTAGAGTGACCAGCTTGAGATTTGCCAGAAAAGTAGCGGATCATGATGTAGCAAGAACAATCCATAAGTAGTGACTCTGTTATCAAACAACATATAATAATTATCAAAACATTTGTATTTAATCAAAAATAAAACTCAATAATTATCTAAACAATTACACTATATTTAATCAAATTAAACCAATCCTCATGATATAATTCATTGTATATAGTCAAATTAGATCAAAGAATTGTTTCAATATTCACAAGAAATTGCAATTGATTGTATTCAACCAAACACCCAAAGTTAGATTAGATATATTATGTTTATAGAATAACAAGAATATACAAATTGTTCAAATAGATAGAATTAGATCTAATAAGAAAACCTGTCGTCATAATCTTCTCCTTCACCTTCACAATCTTCATCAGCTACCATCATCTCTATATTTTTAATATGCTTTGATCCTAAGAAATTTTTTGACTAAAATATTATACACAAGAGTTACAAGTCCTCCTCTCCTCTTTGTAGAAGTTTCTAAGTTCCTCGAAATTGCCGTCAATAAATCCAAATATATACTTAGGAATT
The DNA here is from genome assembly GCA_003724115.2 of Anethum foeniculum. Taxonomy (NCBI): domain Eukaryota; kingdom Viridiplantae; phylum Streptophyta; class Magnoliopsida; order Apiales; family Apiaceae; genus Anethum; species Anethum foeniculum. The sequence goes on along the minus strand of PHNY01206289.1, from coordinate 6,865 downwards.
TCCGTCAATACATTCAACGAAACACCTCAATACATTCAAATAAACACCTCTCAAATAATAATAAACATTTGCCTATGACAAATTGTAACGGCAATTGTGACATCCAAACAATTATACATACTATCTTACTTTACAATTCTTTCATCTAAAAAATTTTATGTACTAACTTGTTAATATTTAATAATTTTCTTATATATTAGAAAATATAAATTTTAAGAAATTCTATAACATATCTGATAGATAGTAGTTTTTTGTCCATATTATATATAATAATTTAAAATTTCAAAAAAGGAATAGTATATTACAAAGTGACTATCATTAGATTTTAATCTAATCTTGAGTGTATTTTAAACCTAACTAACATCAACTAAATATTGTCTAATATTCGAACCCAAAATATATTTTCTTTTTTAGTATTAGATAATAACCGACAATATATGGTGCTAAGGTGCTAACACGATTTGAACTTGGAATAATATTTTTTAGTATAAGATAATATAACTAATAATCCCAATTTTTCAAAAAAATAAAAATAATAAGAATCTCAATTCTGTTTCTCAAAAGATTGGTAATTGGCTTATAAATAAATTGTATGTGTAATATGAGTCCTTGTAGAAAAAATTGTTGAGGTCAATATAGATTATAAGCCATTTCTCTTATTATTGCTCATTAAGATAAATTATAAATGTGGAGAGATTTTGTTGAATAGTAAAGATTTAGTTACATTTGATTTGGATATTAAAAGATTTCTCAGCATATTTAATTAACATTTTAATAATAATTATTATATTCATAATCTTGTAAATTTTTTTGAATAATTTTTTTAATATTTCATAATATATTTTTTGGATTTTTGAATTCTAACCAAAATCCTTATATTATTCTACTGTCTACTTCACCATATAGTTTAACATCTGTATTAACATATAGTTAAGATTCTATATTGAGATTCACAAATATTATCTCAAGTATTTATTATTGAGTTATTAATCTACATTAATTGCTAAAATGTTCATTATTTTTTTAATTGGTAAGTACTAATTGTAGTTTTTAAATTTTATTATAACAAACACAAAACTGAAGTTGTTGGGTTCTGTTAGTTTCTTCAATGGTGATAGTTGCCGTGGAATTTGATTTATCTATTTACATCTTAGTTCACTGCTATATTTTCCAACAGTTGTTGGTGTCCATCTCGATATCAATATGCAGGTTTCCTCAGTTTTTTTCTTTTGACACAGCCATCTGAACATACTGCCTTACGTCGTCCATGTTCGTTACCCTTGATGATCAGTCGATACCAAGATCTTTTTTATTTATTGATAGGCAATACCATGATCTATATTTTTATATTTGAGCAACTAGGAGAAAAATGTAAAAATATGTCACAATCTTCTCAGAATATTTTGTGGAAGCACTACAAGAAAAACGGCCATTTCCTACTAAGCAAATCTTACGAGCAAAATTTGGTAGGAAATACCAAACTATTTCTACCAACACGTAACCTGGTAGGAATTGCTCCAGGTGGGGCCAGAATCTGTACACGCAAGCACCATTTCCTACCAATATTGGTAGGAATCTCAAAACCTACCAAAATTCGTAGGTTTTGACGGAAATTTGTTACCAAAATGACCCTACCATCCACATCATCAGCCCCACATTTTTATTCTAAATAAACTTTTTTTTCAAAAAAATAAATAATATCATTATTCTATTATTCCGGGAACATTTCCTGCCAGATTTGGTGGGAAATTAAAACCTACCAATATTGGTAGGATTTGACCGAAATATTATACTAACACGACCCCACCTTACACATCATAATCCCACATATAAATCAAAATAATTAAAAATTTACTAAAGTAGAAATAAATATTATATTTCAGGATCTTTTCCTACCGATAATGGTACGAAAAGACAATAAACAAAGAAAAATGTGTGTTTTCATATTTTTTGTTGATTGCTTGTCACATTTTTGTTGATCAAACTCTATAGACGATAAAGATCCAATCATTTAAGTAGTGTAGGATAAAAATTAGTTGATTAATACTTACATTCTTGTATTTTTATTTTGTTTAGATAAATTATAATTATTACGGAAAAAAATAATAAATATAAGAATTATTCGATAAATTATAAATTTAAAAGTAAAATGTCATTTTGTAGTGAAAGGAAACTAAGAAAAAAAATTGGACATGGAAAGAGTTATAAATAAATAAAATCGTTTGGAAAACGAAAGAACGACAATGTTCGAAATTTGAGTTAGGTTTTATGCTCATTGTTTAGGGGTTGTTTAGGGTTAGACATTTCAAATTTTTAATTTTTTTCAATAATCCAACCGTACGGATGATTAGATATATTGATTTTATATATGTACATGAAATATTAGATTTTTTAAATTAAGCTCTTATGTTTTTATAATAAATCTATAAAAAAATATCTAATCCTACCACGTGTGGTAGGAAATGCCCAAAAAAGTTGTTTGTCCTTTTCCTAATGGGGTGTATCCTGTAGATCTGGTAGTAAATAGGCCCAAAGTTGGTAGGAAAAGGCCCCACACATAAAATAGTAATTTATTTTATGTTTTTATCAAATTCATCTATTACCTTATCAAACTCTATAGACGATAAAGATCCACTTATTTAAGTACTGTAGGATAAAAATTAGTTGATTAATACTTACATTCTTGTATTTTTATTTTATTTAGATAAATTATAATTATTACGGAAAAAAATAATAAATATAGGAACTTTTCAATAAATTATAAATTTAATATAAATTTAAAAATGAAATGTCATTTTGTAGTGAAAGGAAACTAAGAAAAAAAATTGGACATGAAAAGAGTTATAAATGAATAAAATCGTTTAGAAAATGAAAGAACGACAATGTTCGAAGTTTGAATTAGGTTTTATACTCATTGTTTAGGAGTTGTTTAGGGTTAGACATTTCAAAATTTTTAATTTTTTTTTCCAATAATCCAACCGTACGGATAATTAGATATATTGATTTTGTATATGTATGTGAAGTATTAGATTTTTTTAATTAAGCTCTTTTGTTTTTATAATAAATCTATAAAAAAAATTCTAATCCTATCACGTTTGGTAGGAAATGTCCAAAAAAGTTGTTTGTCCTTTTCATAATGGAGTATATCCTACTAGGTCTCGTAGTAAATGGGCCCAAAGTTGGTAGGAAAATGCCCCACACCGAAAATAGTAATTTATTTTATTTTTTATCAAATTCGTTTATTACCTAATCAAACTCTACAGACGATAAAGATCCACTCATTTAAGTAGTGTAGGGTAAAATTTAGTTGATTAATACTTACATTCTTGTATTTTTATTTTATTTAGATAAATTATAATTATTATAGAAGAAAATAATAAATATAAGAACTTTTCGATAAATTATAACTTTAAAAGTGAAATGTCATTTTGTAGTGAAAGGAAACTAAGAAAAAAATTTGGACATGAAAAGAGTTATAAATAAATAAAATAGTTTGGAAAACGAAAGAACAACAATGTTCAAAATTTGAGTTATGTTTTATACTCATTGTTTAGGGGTTGTTTTGGGTTAGACATTTCAAATTTTTAATTTTTTTCAATAATCCAACCGTACGGATGATTAGATATATTGATTTTATATATGTACATGAAATATTAGATTTTTAAAATTAAGCTCTTATGTTTTTATAATAAATCTATAAAAAAATATCTAATCCTACCACATTTGGTAGGAAATGCCCAAAAAAGTTGTTTGTCCTTTTCCTAATGGGGTATATCCTGCAGATCTGGTAGTAAATAGGCCCAAAGTTGGTAGGAAAAGGCCCCACACATAAAATAGTAATTTATTTTATGTTTTTATCAAATTCATCTATTACCTTATCAAACTCTATAGACGATAAAGATCCACTCATTTAAGTACTGTAGGATAAAAATTAGTTGATTAATACTTACATTCTTGTATTTTTATTTTATTTAGATAAATTATAATTATTACGGAAAAAAATAATAAATATAGGAACTTTTCGTTAAATTATAAATTTAAAAATGAAATGTCATTTTGTAGTGAAAGGAAACTAAGAAAAAAAATTGGACATGAAAAGAGTTGTAAATGAATAAAATCGTTTAGAAAATGAATGAACGACAATGTTCGAAGTTTGAATTAGGTTTTATACTCATTGTTTAGGGGTTGTTTAGGGTTAGACATTTCAAATTTTTTTATTCCTTTTCCAATAATCCAACCGAACGGATGATTAGATATATTGATTTTGTATATGTACGTGAAGTATTAGATTTTTTTAAATTAAGCTCTTATGTTTTTATAATAAATCTATAAAAAAAGATTCTAATCCAATCACGTTTGGTAGGGAATGTCCAAAAAAGTTGTTTTTCCTTTTCCTAGTCGAGTATATCCTACCAGATCTCGTAGTAAATAGGCCCACAGTTGGTAGGAAAATGCCCCACACCGAAAATAGTAATTTATTTTATTTTTTATCAAATTCGTTTATTACCTTATCAAACTCTACAGACGATAAAGATCCACTCATTTAAGTAGTGTAGGATAAAATTTAGTTGATTAATACTTACATTCTTGTATTTTTATTTTATTTAGATAAATTATAATTATTACAGAATTAAATAATAAATATATGAACTTTTCGATAAATTATAACTTTAAAGGTGAAATGTCATTTTGTAGTGAAAGGAAACTAAGAAAAAAATTGGACATGAAAAGATTATAAATAAATAAAATCTTTTAGAAAACGAAAGAACGACAATGTTCGAAGTTTGAGTTAGGTTTTATACTCATAGTTTAGGGGTTGTTTAGGGTTAGACATTTCAAAATTTTTAATTTTTTTCAATAATCCAACCGTACGGATGATTAGATATATTGATTTTATATATGTACGTGAAATATTAGATTTTTTAAAATTAAGCTTTTATATATTTATAATAAATCTGTAGAGAAAATTTTATATTCCTACCGGTTTTGGTAGGAAATGCCCAAAAAAGTTGTTTGTCCTTTTCTTATTGAGGTATATCCTACCAGATTTGGTAGTAAATAGGCCCGAATGTGGTAGGCTAAGGCCACACACTAAAAACAGTAATTAAATAAATTTTTGATAATTGCACTCATACTAAAAATTTAAAATTTTAGTTCAACCCTGATATTAGTAGGAAATGAAACTTAGTTTCACAAATATTTCAAATTGGAGCCAAAATCAAAATTTTCAAACATGGAGCCAAAACCAAAAATTCAAAAATTGCGCCCAACTCAAAACCTACCAATATTGGTAGGAAACGAACCTTAGTTTCACAAAAAATTCAAACACAGAGCCAAAACGAAAATGAAAATTTCAAAAATGGAGCCAAAACTAAACTTAAAAATTCAAAAATTGCGCCCAACTCAAAACCTACCAATATTGGTAGGAAATGAACCTTGATTTCACAAAAATTTCAAACATAGAGCCAAAATTAAAAACGGAAATTTTAAACATGGAGCCAAAACCAAACCCAAAAATTTAAAAATTGCGCCCGAACTTATAACCTACCAATGTTGGTAGGAAATAGGTGACTTGAACCTATAAACCACTAATTTTCCTCCTTTCACTTTCATTTTCTTCTACTCTACCAAAATTTCATTTCTTAATTCCTTCATCTTCTTCTTAATTTTTGGTAAATATCTTCATTTTCCATTTTAACCATCTCAATTATATTTGTATGGATTTATATCTCTTATATATGTATGCATTTCAATGTGTGTTAATTATTTGTGTATTTGTATTGTATCTTCATCTTCATCTCTTATATATTGTATTTGTATGAAATGTACATGATTAGTTCTTTGGTTTTTATTACATGTATTAATTATTCATCTGTGTTAATGGCTACTAACACTTATTTACTCTTCTTATGTAGAATTTAGTGATTTGAGGCCAAAAAAATGGAAAAGCAATGAGGAAAATGATGAAATTACAAAGAATGGAGCTGAAGGATTCAACGATGATGATAACTTGAAGATGATTAGTCTAAACTTTTGAAACATCTATAATTGTTGTAACTAATTACTATCTCTAATTTTGAACAATCAGTATAAAGATGTAAATTTAACTTTTTTTATAATGTGACAAAGTCGGATTAAGGTTTATGATGAATTTTTCAATTTTGGTTATTGTTGTATGCTTATGATTTAGATATTAATTTTATTGTGCAATTTCTTCTACATTGATATCAATGAAATAAATTTTCTTTAAAAAAATGTCATGCATTTCCTACCATATTCAAGTCATTTCCTACCGCATTTAAACTATTTCCTACCGTATTCAAGCCACGTGAAAGTTATAGCTGGTAGGAAATGGTGGGTAGGAATTGTCCATGTTTATACATTCTGGCGTAGAACCTACCAATAA